>NW_004624884.1:2526800-2540917 GCF_000247695.1 Heterocephalus glaber
GTGGTCCTCAGGTCTGTTTCTTTGCCAGTACCATGCTGTTTTTATTACAGTAGCTTTGTAGTATAGTTTCAAGTTGCAGGTTGTGATTCCCCTGTCATGTCTCTGTTGCCTAGAATTGCTTTTGCTGATCTAGGTCTCTTCTTGTTCCAAATGAATTTTTGGATTGTGTTCTCAAGGTCTGTGAAGTATGCTGCTGGGATTTCAATTGGGATTGTACAGAATCTATATAGCAGTTTAGGAAGTATGGCCATTTTCACTATGTTGATTCTTCCTACCCAGGAGCAAGGGATATCTTTCCATTTTCTGATATCATCTTCAATCTTTCTTTAGAGTGCTATAGTTTTCAGAGAAAATGTCTTTGATTTCTTTTGTTAGGTTGATTCCTATTTATTTCAGTTTTTTGGATGCTATTGTTGAACTGCTATTTCTTCACCAATCATGCTTGTCTTAGAAGTTGAATTCCTGTAGAATGTTAACAGATAACAATTATAAAGTTTTATAGAGAAAATGAGGTTAAGAGCCACAAAGCATTTCAGCATGACAATAATGATGGTATTATTACCTCTGAAATACATTTAAATGTCCATTTTAGTATAAAATAGCTTTTTAGGGCCTGGGATTTAGCTCAGTGGTTCCACCGCCTGCCCTGCAAGTGCAAGGTCCCGAGTTTGATCCCTGGTACCAAAGATAAAATAAAATAAAATAGCTTTTTAGTCAGCTATCTTTATCTAATATAAGATATTAAATTAAATAAAGAAACTTTTACCTAATTTGTTATCTTTTAACCATTTTTTGTTAGCAGAGTGATATTTAAATAGAATAAACTTGTTTATAGATGTACTTTATAGATTAATGTCTAATGTCTAATCATTGGAGTGACATTGTCTGGACTACACAGTATGTAGTTACCTTTAATTACATGGCAACCACACAAGCACAAGCCTGAAAACATATCCACATCATCTGGCTATCTGTTTCACGCCAGATTGGCATGTACATTTTATTACAAATAGCTGGAACACAAGTAAGGCAGTGCCAGATATTTGAGCCTAAAAAGTTTACTACCAGAATAAGTGGGTTGCCTGGTATTATCAACATTTTTGACTGAATAACTCTTTGTGGTAGGTGATTGTCCGATGTACTGAAGATGCTGGGCAACATTCTAGCCCCTCTACCCACGAAATGCCGGTAGCATTTTCCCTCTAGTTGTGACAACCAAAATATATCTCCAGCATTGCCAAATGTTGACTGGGGAGTAAAGCAGATTCAAGCAGTGATCTAACTTTAACCTGAATGCAAATATAAAAATATGAGGGATACATGAACGTCCTAGACAGAGGTGGGAGAAATCACTTTGGGCTGCTGCCCTTAGACAAAGAAAAGGGAAGAGTAGCCACAGTGATTAACTACTGTGGCAGTGGCCTTTTGATGTCCTGCCTCACAGTCCCTGGGCCTGTCTGGTTCTGAAGACAAACACAGTGGATGTAGACCCACCTTGAACTGATGTTTTCCCATCTCTAGGAGACACCATGTAACTTTCTGCATTCTGTCCTGCAGCCCGTTTCATTAACGGGACCTGCTGGGTCAGGACACAGTGAAGCTCCTAGGTGCTTGTGTGTGGGTGTGTTGGGTGGAAGGAAGCATGTTAACAGCATCGGGTGTGGGCAGCTAATAGGCTCAGAAAGCATGGCCTATACTGTCTGTCTTCCCAGTCACTGGGCAGACAACCTGGGAGGCATTCTAGAGATATATCTCTGGAAGGTCCTATGGAATGGAACCTCCCTGCCCCAGCTGGTGACCTCAATGTCGCACCATCATAGCAGATGGCTCTCTCTCTTTCTCATCTCTCCTTCCTTCTGCCCTCATCCTTAGATCACCCAAGTGTTTAACCCAAGCTCTACTGCAGGCAAACCTAATCTAAGACAACAGACTTTCTGGTTTTTATAGCAAAGTTATATCCACCATCTAAAAACATACCTGCGTTTCAAATCCAGTCAGTAGAGGAAGTTGTGTGTTGTTCTTCAGCTTGTTTCCACAGCAAACAGAAAGATCCTGCCAATGAGACAAAAATACATTGTCTTTCTTTTCCCTTTCAATCTGTTACATGTCCTGGAGTCCATCCATTCATCCAACAAATATTTCTTAGGCACGTATTAGTCTAGGAGCTGGAAATATACATTATTACGTGTTATTAAATAGAATAAGCAAAAATTTGTCTTATGGAGCTTGCATTCTAATAAGAGAAGACTATAAGCCAAGCAATTCAGTGGTGGTTGCAGGTTAGACAATGAAGGGGCGGGGCTGTTGGAGGTGGAGCTCATCGTCCTGGAACCCAAATCCCCGAGTCAGTGTTTTGGCGCCTGACTGTCCTGGTCTCCGGTCACGCCCCGTCTGGCCTGGCCTGTCTCACCCTTCACACAGCCACACATTTCTGTCAAATGCGTGTTTTCTCCCCGTTCTGCCAATAGCTGTGCCTTTCCGAAGGTTGCAGGTTCCCACTCCTGTAGCAATTCCAGCATCTCTCAGCTTCAGCCACTCCCAGTGCCTCCCTGAACCCCGCTTGGTAGGCTGTGAGCGGTGACTAAGCACCAGCCTCATGTATTCTGGGCACATCTTCTGGCACCAGACCCCCTCTCACTTCTCCCACGGGCATGCAGCATGGATGAGACAGCCCTTGCTTCGGATCCTGATTCGTGAGTTTACATTTTCTATGGGGTGAATCTCAAGCTGGGTGAGCCATGGGAAGCAATAGTATCTCACTTGATAAGCAACGTGCCAGGCTGCTGGGGCATAGAGAACACGCACAGTTGGGATCTATAAATAGAAGCAGCTGCAGGAAATAGACCGAGGTCGGGGCAGGTGGTGATTTGCAAGCAGACCTTGCATATTTTCCTTGGGGGGAATTAGCTAGTCTCATCCCATGGGCCCAAATGGGATTTTGGAATTAATTCTGTCTTAGAAACAAAGGGAGATTGTCAAGGTAAAGATCAAACACCCTCTCCTTGACTGGCGAAATTGATGTTTCCGTATCCTAATTTTGAACTATAGGTCACAGGGATCACATTTCACATGCTGGGGGCCCATGGGGATGGCAGGTGCCCTGGGCTTGGATGCAAGCTCTAGGGGCAGCTCAGGGCCAAAGGTCATGGGGCAGCTGGAATCACGTGTTGGAACATGTCTGTCCTTATCACCCAGGGCGGTTGGGGCCAGCACTCACTCCTGAGCACGGGAGAGTGGCATGGGTGGGCTGGGAGCCAGCCGGGGCCTCCCTGACTGCCCAGGTCCCCCACTCGAGGCAGTGGCACTCGCTATGGGGGTTGAGGGACAGGTTCCCAGGAAGGCAACCATGCTCAAGCTTGCTTCTCGGTTGTCTCTAGTCTGATTTTCACAGTGGAGGCAAATCTCAGCTCCACCACCGATTAGAGTGTTCTCCTGGGAGTCTGAGGAAACAGTGGGAAGTCATCAGCACAGGCTACTTTTCTGTTAGTTGCTTCTATTATCTGTAGAATCCTCTTAGCAGCTGTAAAGTACTTTCATAGTTCAACCCTGGGATAGCTTTTCAGATGAGAAACAGGGTCAAAGAGATCGTAAAGGGAATACATGGAGGAGTCCAGACTTAGACCCAGATCTGTTCCCAGAGCCTGTGCTTTCCGCATCGTGTCTCACCACATTGTGCCTACATGGTTGCCAGCCACTCATTCGGGGACTATTATTTTGCCTGGAGTTTGTCGTTCTGATGTGACAGCAATCTTTTTCCCAGGATGGAGGAGGGGCATGTTTTATGAAAAACGGCATCAAATTAAAACTCCTGAGTCTTGAGCTCAGGTCCCAGTTTGGCCACTAGATGGCTGTGTGACCCTGAACTAACCTCAACCTCTCTGGCCTTACATCTGTTAACCAAGGGGCTTAAACCCGATGTTGTTTTTTTGGTGGGGAGAAATTAATGCTTATTTATTTATTGACTGATATTTATAAAGATTTTTCAAAGGAGAAAATTTTTATTGGAGCACAATTTTATTTTATCATGTTAGAAAACTCCATGTTTATAGAAAAAACTATGATGTCTGGGAAAGTGTAAATTGTGATTTTATCTTATTGTATCAATTAGAACAGAGCTTGACATGTGGCTTGCAACTACCTTAACAGAAGAAATTGTGGATTTCTAGAATGTTTTCTGATTTATAGATCTCCTTCACATAAACTGTTTTGCTTGCATTTTTCAAGATTCTTATTATTCTTTTCTTTATTAATATTCCACAAATACAACCTTTGAGCACTCAAGGAGTATGGGGACAGTTCCTCTAGTGTGAGAAACTGAAAGTGTAAATAAGGATTAAAATGATTAAAATGAATAACTGATAATGTGAAATAGGAAGAAAAGGTCTAAAGGGGTAGGGGTGATGGGAGGGGTAGGGGAAAGGAAAGAAGGGAAAGGAAAAACGATGAGAAATGGAAAAAATGGAAATAAAGTCTTTGTAAATAGGGAAGGGTGGAGGCGGTAAAGGGAGGGCTAGGAATGGGGGAAAAATGAGAACCAGGATACATGAAGGTACAAGCACCCAATGATAAATATAAATGTATCGAACACCTACAACGTAAATTCTTTTTATTCTTAAAAAGAATTTAAGCAAAAAAAGAAAACAAAAGAAAGAAAGAAATGCCATTAGACACTGGCAGGTGCCCTGCCCTACCATCTTCCCCTCCAGCAGGGATTTGGAAACAATGCCTTCAGAAAGTGACTTTAGAGCTAGCAGGATTGGATATTTCTGTGCTTTAACAGCTAAAAGAAATTAAAGTTAATCCAGTCATATTAGAATATGATTAATGGCTGCATCCTGATTTGAAGTGACATTTACACTAATTAGTTTGAGGAATTTAAAAAGAAAAACTCAGGAAATTCTTTGGAGAATGATGACATAGTAGAGCTAATAATGAGGGCAGATTGGCACTGCAGAGCACTTGAAGCCAATGGTTGAAGACTCAAATTCTTATTCAATTTTTGGAACCTTAGGCAAGTCAATTAACTTCACTGAGATTCAGCTTTGAAAACTACAGTTTTAGCCAGTTAAGAATTATGATAATCGTTAAAAATGATAAAAGTCTCTTTTTGGAAATATTTTACATAAATTTTACTGAGACCATAGATATCTCCTTCTCCTTAAATCTCTTCCAGGAGCCAAGTTAAGAATTGCTATTTTGAATAATTATAACAGGGGCCCTAGCCCTAGAATATATGCTCTGAAGTTGTTTTTGGTGTTTTGCAGTTCACAAACTTTCAGGGAAACCCCATTGTCTTAAAGAACACCTCACTGGTGCCAGGAGGACATTTCTTTCTGAAAGATAGGCTCTAATTCTGAGGGTCCCAGCATAGATGATTTATATCAAGTCAAAGTCCTGTGGTTCTGACTGACCATAGTGACCAGCTTCAGTTACCTGGTACTTTGTAACCCAGAGTTGTGGCTTAAACACAATGCGGATTTGATATTTTTACAGCTCTGGGATTGGCTTCGCATGTGGCCAAGTTTGGCTGGGATGTATGGATGGCCTTGCTCAAACACTAGATTCTGTGTGGCTGCAGGCTAGGAGCCTCAGTGTGCCTCAGCTGGTCTGTCCAGTGGGTTAGCTGACTTCTTTCCATGGCATTTTAGGACTCCAAGTGGGTGGAAGTGCAAGCTACAGTGCCTCTGAGGGTCTGGGGTTAGCAGTTATGCAGCATTATTTCTGTGCATTCACAGCAAGCTGGAGCCACACTAGATTGTGGGGGGTGGGGGGGGGAGAACTGATTCCTCTACCTCTTGGTAGAAGTAGTGACATAGTACCATTGCAGAAGAGTGAGAAGCAGAAGCATATCACCTTTTAAAACAGTGAGCAAAAGGAGAAGGAAAATATCCCTCAGAGAACTGGTCGCTCTAGAAGGTGGCACAGCATGGGAAACTGGGGGTGTCTAGATGTGCACCAGCACCTAGGGCAGTGATGGCAAACCTTTTAGAGATGAATGCCCAAAATGCAACCCCAAACCCACTTATTTATTGTGAAGTCCCGACACTGAAATTAAACCTGAATACTGAAATTTTAGTTTAGGAAAAAAACCTCATATATTAACATAGTTTGTCTTAAAAGAAAAACAAATAACGTGTGTGCCATAAGAAAAACAAATAGGCACTGACCTAAGGTGTCCTTAGAATGCACTGTCACTTCCCGAGAACACTGTGAGCCCCTGAGGGGCATGGGCGTGATGGATGTAAAGCTACCGGAGGGATGGATGTAATGCCTGCCTTAAGCCATCTCATGTCTCCATGAGCTTTTCCCCTCCTCTTACCGCTGATTTTTATCTTCCCTAACCATGTACTTGAGCTACGAGATTTTTCTTCGGGAGAAAGTCTGGTGGACAGTCATCTTCATCTGCAACCTATTCCTGTGCTTGCACACTTTGGACTGCACCTTGGACATGTCCCTGCAGAGCACCATCTGGGAGCCACTCGGAAGGAGTTTCTTTGGAAAAATTGGGATTTGGGTCCCTTATAAAGGTTTGCACTGTCAAATTATCCCGTGATCCTGAACAAGTGCTATCGTCTTACACTCAGGCTAACTCTCTTTCACTTATTTTTGTTATCTGCCAGCCTTTGGAGGCAATTATGCTTGCATTATTGATCTAGTCCAACACCCCAATTTATAGACAGGTAAGAGAAATGAAGTTCAGAAAGGTAAAATGATTAACGTTTTGGAACAAAACAAAACAGCCACCTAACCTTTGCTTTCTCATCTATTATCTATCATCTCCAGCCTTTCAACAGCCCAGTGGTTGAGTTCATAGATGAAGTAGTCAGTATTTTGGGAATTAAAAAGACTTGGGCCTCTTAACTTCTCTTGTAGTATATTTTTCAGTACAGAATGTAGGGCAGGCTTTCGGCTTGAGAAAGAGCATATTTGCCAGCATTTTTTAGGATCCCATGGGAGCATCTTAACTCTCCATGGGCCTAGCCCCTTGGTATTGAGCAGACATCATTTGGTGTCCTTGAAAAACCCTAAGCAAATAAAGTTGTTTACAGAATTACCACCATGAATCACTTCATTTATTATCTTGAAGCAAATAAGAAAAGCAAGCCTGAGACTCAAGTGAGCAGTATTACTCTATGCAAACGCTGCAGAATACAGGGTTTCATCTTGATATAGTAGAAAGGACGTGACAAAGCTGGCTGGGGAAATGGGCTGGAATTGTTTATTGCAGGATCCCAGGGTAATGGGAGGCCCTCATGTGTAGGATTTCTCCTGAACTCACATGAGCACCTGGAGGGCATAGAAAGAAGAGCGGCTGTCATGGAGAGTTGCTATTGTGGGTGACTCTGCATGATAGCCCACACAATACACAGCACGTACTTTTATTTTTGCTTTTTACTCTCTTTTTTTCTTTGTTCAGCCCAAGCTCACTCTGCAGAGCTGGTTTTTGCCATACCCATTTACCCCACATTTTTTCAAATACACATTTTGACACCCTTATTGGCTTGTCTCGGCCAATTCTTTGTTCAAGACAAGAAGGGCGTGGAGTACTTTTGATTGTTGAGCCTTTTCTATAGGAAATTGTTATCCTATAACAATCTTGCATTGTTCACCCTTACAGAGGAGGAGCCAGGTGAGCTTGCTTGGCATTTAGAACATTTAGACAATAATAGGTGTTCACTAAGTAGCTGAAGGCATGACTGAGAGTTAGGAGCCCATCGATGAGGCCGCCTCACCTCCTCCGTGGGTCTGCAGTTACAGACTGGGCGTGGGGGCTGCTTCTTCCTTCAGTTGGCCCTGTAGTGGGAACTGAACCATTTAATTCCCTGGAGCTTCTTGTCTCTAAAACGAGAAGGTTGTAGAAGATAATCTGTTGTGTGCTCTAAAGGTCAAAGTTCTATAGCTTTCATCAACTATTGGTCAGGGAAATGGGAAAGTATTTTCTAAGTTCCAGTGTCAGTTTCTCATTGTGTGAAGTTTGGAGTTGAAACTCGTCTACTTAAAAGAAGAAAAAGCAATCAGTGATCTCAAGAGAAATTCTTGGTAAATTCTGCTTGAGGTAAAGAAACACATTGCCTCGTGATAGCTATTTGAACAGGGTTCCTGTGCCCATTTTTATTTCATACAACAAAATTTTGGAAAAAATGAGAGTTTTGGGAAAGACAGTAGCCCTTGCATTTATACAATAGGTCAACTATGACAATACTGTGCATTTGACAAGAACAGCTGTCAAATTGGCAAAAAGTCTATGACAAAATAGTCCAAGCAATTTATAGACTAGGAAAAAATTATTTCTAATTTTTCTGAATTAGGGAAATGGGCACTTGTTGAGTGTTCTAATGTGAATGGGGCAGAATACCTGGCATCCATCTGATACTCAAGAAAACTCTGCCGAGTGAACGCATGGATTAATGAATGATCTATGCAGATCCATCCTTCTCTTCTACCTAAACAGGATAGAACTGATTAAGTTTTCTTCACTCGTCCTGTCTTATTCTCTTTCTTGTCTGGAAGTTGTACATCCTTTTCACACCCATTTACTGGTTTTCTTTACCTTTGATTTTTTTTGTAGATAAGAAAAACGTAAATTTTCTTAAATTTGATTCTCAATTTTAGACCCTCCTCTAAAAACACAGGCAGTCATTATTTTTCTCTGAGAGACAGAAGTAGATTTTCTATGGTGCTAATGAATCTGAAGTTCAGGGGCCCTTATGTTTAGTACCTATTTAACAAGCGTGAAGTTAATTATTGTATCTCTCTTCCTTCCATGAGTAGGGGTAATGCACATGTAAATAGCTACATGAGGCTTTTCAATTTATATGGACAGAATCTGGAGAATAAATGTGGAAATGGATGTTGACAGAGTGTGATTAAAGTTGAAGAAATACAAAGTCCGAAAGCACTGAAAATAAAGCTGAGGTTTCTGAGAGGGAGGCACAGAGAGAGGAGGGGAAGGGAAGAAGGCAGAGGAAAGGAGAGGACAGGAGGGCAGGGAAGGGGAGGGGAGGAAAGACTTCTTCTTGTGGACGACCACGTGGCCTAGGCCCATAGGTTCCAGTCTGTGCGCCATCTTCCCTTCCTGATGTCTTCCCTATGGATGTCACGCTTGCTTATCAAGCACCTTCAAATGCATAATCCAAGTTCTTGTAAGCAAACTCTTATTACGTCTTACTGACTTGGCTTCCCTGGTTGAAGATAGATAAAATGTTCAACCTGTCCTCTAATTTCAAAGTACACATTTCCAAACTCTTCTATTCCTGCCTCGTAGTTTTTTTCTACTTGATTCATCTCCTTGAACATTTTGAAAATTTTTATTTAGGGGTCTTTAAAAAATGATTCCCTTATTTTGTATTCTTAATTGCAAATTCTTCCATTGCTGAGCCAAATTCCTTTCTGGCATGGTGTGTAACTTGTGAGGAGCAATTGTTCTTTATTCAGTAGTAGAACTATCTTCTTCCTGAATCGTCTCTAGAGAGGTTTTACCAGGGACCCAGAGAGTTCTCACCAGCTCCAGACCATTTCTGTACAAGTATATTGACCTTGGATACCTGCATTCTTGCAGCTGGTGTAAATTCAGATCCTTTACCCATGTGGGGCACAAACGTGGTCACCAGTGTTTATGATATCTTCCTACTCACAGAGTTCCAGGCAGATGGAAGATTCCTTCCTTTGTCTTAGGGTTAGAGGACAGAATTTTTATTTGGGATTCTGAGTGTGCCACACATGCTTTATCCAAATAGTTCAGTTTTAAGTTCACATAGGACCTGAGGCTGGAATCCCCTTCTCAGAGCTTTGGAACCTCAACTCATGATGTTACAGGTTAATCTGATAACTTGGTAAGTGGTTTGGATTCAACTTCTCATACTTTTAACTTTTAGTTCCTTATTTTTGACATTTGTTGATTCTCTTTCTTGGTTTCAAGTTTCAATGTAGTGTTTGAAAAAGAGATGAATTTTCCACATAAGTTCAATCTACCATGTTTACTAGAAATTGCTGTGAGTGTAGCACAAGGAAAATCACAGCACATCCTTAATACAATTCATGCTCTTTTATGTCTACATCTATGAGTAGATTTTTTCTCATTTACTTTTAAGGGTCATTTCAAAAGTTTTCTTGGAAAAACCTCTCCTTATTTCCCCAGTAGTCTGCCCCTTCCTCCTCACAAAATATTCTTCATCCAGGAACTTTCTCATCACTCTCAGATATGAAAAGAATACATAATGTGTTTTCTAAAGTGAATATAATCTTCCTCTTGCTCCCAGTGCCCATTTTCCTCAAAATTAAGAATGAGAAATGTCAATGTTCTGATCATTCAAAGAACTGTAGATTATACATGTCAATTTTGACTCTAGTTCACCATTTGAATAGCTTGTACGCAGATTTTCTTTGTTTTCCTTTTTGTGAAGCCAGTGGCACAGTGAGAAGACCAGAGGCTGGGAGGGAAGTGGCTTGTATTTTTTTCCCCTTTCCTACCATCCCTCAAACTTTAGACCCTGCCTGCTTCCCTGAGAATAGATCTTCTTATGTGGAATGAGGCTTCCTCAAAATACAAGACACTCAGCAGCCTCGAATCTTAAATGAAAAACTTTATCCTTCTGTTTATCCCAAACGGTGACTGTCACTTCTCAAGGCCATGGAGATGGGGGAACTTTAGAATGGAGCTCAGTGCTAGGAAGGACAAATACTCTGGGGTTTAGTCGCTCTAACTAAATTGACTCAATGCCTTTCAGATATTTTTCCTGAGGGCTTCTTTAGTTTCCTTGATGACAGTGAAGGTATGAATTGGGCCATCTCTTCCTATCCAGTTAGGGGCACTGGAAGACACTGAACGACCTAACAAGACAGGTGAGATGCAGGAAAATCAGAACTTTGGAAAGGAAGATGGGGGAGACAGGGGAAAGGACTTGGAGGTGGTGGGAGAAACAGAGGGTGTGAGGAGGAGGAAAGAGGGGAATCTTCTGATAAATCTTTTCCTTAAGAGAATAGGACTGAGATCTTGTGCCCAAGGAGAATGCATGAAGACAATGAACAGGCTAGAGATGTCAACATGTGGACTTGACTGCGTTAGGCCTTTTTGTTTTTTTATTGAAGTAAAGACTGTCCGAACTTTCTCTAGGATTCTGTGCATGTACTTCACCAGCTGAGAGTAAAACCATTTTGTTTTACGTTTAACCATCTTTCCCTTTATACTAAAGATCGTAGTGGCAAGGTTATAGTTGAAAAAGAAATGCTATATTGCAAAGTACTAACAGCCATAGGTCTGGAAACTTCTATGTCAGTCACACAGCTTCAGATATCAAGTCCACTGAATGATCTCTGCCCCTGCCATCAAGAGAACAAGCCAGATTTCATGGGTCTGAGCACTGGGCATCAAGCTGTGTGGTTGTATTCACTCCCTACTCCTGCCAGTGCCACCATGAATAATTTGTGCTGCACTTAACACTCAGGAAAGAATGCAAGAATTCATCTTCTGTCAGCAAAGCCCAAGAGAGACTTTTTGGCCAGTCAGCTATTATTTGATCAACTGACCCCTCCGTTAACCATGTACATGGTTTAAAAAATAGTTGATGGTGAAACTAAGCTGGAATGTTTCATGAATCAAGACACTTCTATCAGAAAAAATTCTTGCATAAAGTGCAAGAGTTTCATAAATTACTCAAATGGGTCCTTCAAAAATATTTTTTATGGGCTTTAGCCTAAATCTTCAACTTTCTCTGTATTTTAATTTTATTTTATTTTATTTTATTTCTTTATTTATTTTTTATTTTTTTCTGATTGAAATTTTTATTGAGATGGTAGGTTTACATGCAGCTGTAAGAAATAACTGACAGCTCTTCTATACCATTTCCCCAGCTTCCCCAATGGAAACATCTTGCAAAATTATAATACAGTATCACAATCAGGAAAATGATGTATTTTAATTTTATAAACGACATTTTTTAGGGTCATGGTACTTCACTTACATTGCTTGGTATGAAACTCTCCTGGTCTATTTGTAATAGCGGATTTCTTTCTACTTTCTCATTCAATTAGAAAGGGGAGGAAGGGGAGATGAGGGGAGGAGGAGGGGAAAATTAGAGTGGAAACTACCAATGTACAAGTATTAGAGGAGAAACCACCAATGACATATGCTTATCAGTTTGCCATTCTTTTTTGGTAAACATTGGTATTGAAATGTGGCAAATGTGATGCACTAATTTGGAAGAAAGAATGAATGCTGCCTCACATCTCTATCTTTATCTTGTCCGGTATTACGGTTACATACAGATAAACTCTATGCCTCATGTGCTCATACGTGGGGCTTTTGAGAGGAGACTGGATCATGGACCACGGGTGTGCAACGCTGGATTAGTTCACCAGTGGGTTTATAGCTGGGTGTGATGTTGAGAGGTGAAGCCTGGTGGGAGGAGATGGGTCACTGGGCAAGGCAGTGAAAAATACGTCCCTTCTCTGCCCTTGATCTGCCCTGCTTCTCGCTGTCCTGCCGTGGACTGTTTCTCCTCTGCTGTGCCATCCTACCTTGGAGCCAGCCAACTATGGACTGAAACTTTAACAAACTGTGAGCTAAAATAAACCTTTCCTCCTTTAACTTTTATTGTCCTAGCAATAAAAAAGTAAATAACACACCCAGAATGAGATGAAATTAACCATGGCAAAAGAGCAGTGGACTGGGCGTCAGACTGGGCTTAGGCCAGAGAAGGACCATGAGCCTATGAGCAGCCTTGGGAGACCACTTCTGTCTGCTGGGTTTCCATTTTCTCCAAGGGACAGTGAAAGGACCGACTCCGAAATGGCCTGAAAGTCTTTCACACTCTGACATTCTACAGTTCCTTGGCAGTGATGGCCTTATCAGATTCCTGGTCAGTGGTTCTCAGCATCCTAATACTCCATGAATATGTAAATGGACAGATGTGTGTGTGTGTGTGTGTGTGTGTGTGTGTGTGCGCGCGCCCATGTGCACTTTTCTTTCTCAGCTCCTCTCCCCGCACCCTTCCATCCTTTTTTTGCTGTACTGGCAACTGAACCCAGGGCCTTTTCACTGAGTTACATCCCCCTCTTCTTCTTAATCTTTAAGGCAGTATCTCACTAAGACATTAAATTGCCCAGGCTGAACTTGAACTTGCATTCCTCCTGCCTCAGCCTCCCAGAGTGCTGGGATTATAGGTGTATGCCACTATTCCCTGGTCCTCAGCCCCTTCTTAACAAGATGGCATAACCACCCTGGGGTAGACAGCTTCTAAGATGATCCCTGGTGATTCCTGCCCCATGCCCTGCCTCCAGTGTGGGCGGCATTTACGAATCACTCCTAACAAATAGAATGCAGTGGGAGTGGAAGGATCACCTTTCTCATAACAGGTTCTTAAAAGGTTGGGGCTTCTGTCTTGCTTACCTTTCTTGCTCATTTGCTCTGAGAAAAACCAACGGGCATGTTGGTGCTACCCTAGGAGAGGCTTATGTATGGGACAATGAACTAATGATTCACACCAGCAACCAGCAGGGACTCCCAGCCTGACAACACCCGTGTGCATGATCCTGGAAGCAGACCTCTCCTGTGCACCCAGGGTCCTGACCACGAAATGCAGTATAGCTAAATATTTGTTGTGTTAACTAAGTTTTGGAGTAATTTTCTTTTTGTGCAGCATTAATTAACTAATACATTCATCAAAGGCTTTGCATTCTAACTGATGTGTTTCTTTTATTTCTGAGCTTCATTCTCTACACAAATCAAATCCAGGCTAGGGAAAATATTAGAAAGGGAAAAACAATCTTATATTCCCCTAAACTTTTTAATGAGAATAACAGTTTACTTTTACTGACTATTTCTTATGTGCAAAGTACTAGTTGATAACATTTACGGCAATTCTTTGAGGATTAGTAGTATTTTAAAAATTAATTTTATTGGTACATTTTAGGTATGCAATACAATTACATTCATCATTGGAAATTTGCACGTTTACATAATCTCTCTTGGTTCTTATTTTTACCCCATTCCCCTGCCCTCCCTTCCACTCCTCCATCCCTCCCTATTTACAAAGACTTTGTTTCCATTTTTTCCTTTTCTCATATTATTTCCATTCCCTTCTTTCCTTTTCCCTGCCCCTCCCACTTCCCCTTCCCCT
>NW_004624884.1:2547479-2585216 GCF_000247695.1 Heterocephalus glaber
TGTTCACATCTATTTTATTGATTCCATTTGTTTCCTATGTTGGGATTACATCATGTTCCTCAGCTCCTCTATTTTTTTATCTGTGTCCTCTTTAGATTTATTAGTCATGTCTTGCACTATGGTCACAGTCTCTGCTCTTATCTGAGAAATTATTTCTGATTTCATTTTTTCCAGATCCTCTCTTGTTGCCAGTTCAAGGAGTCCAGGTTGTTGAGTATCAAATTATTCCATCTCCTTTCCCTTTGTGGTTGGTTTAGGTGATCTGGAAGTCTGGTTTTCAGACTTGTTTCCTTGTCTTCTCATGTCAATAGGGGCACAGGGGATGTGCACTGCTGGTGCCCTCACTGCTTACCTCTTCAGTGCTGGGGGTGGGGGGGGTCTCTGCTCCCCTGAGCTGGGAGTGGTGATACGGGGACCCAAAAGGCTCAGCTACTCAGTACTGGGGGCCTCTTCTTCTCTGTGCTAGGGCAGTGGTGAGGATTAATAGTATTAATAACCTCATTTAACAGATGTGGAATTGAGACTTGGATTGGTTAAAAAATGTAGGATGAAAGGGAGCCCAAGTAAGCATGAAATAAGAGTAGTGTGAGCTGGACAAGGGAAAATCTACAGTCTTTACACGAAGTTTCAGTAGCACAGTGCTGGGGCAGTTTCAAGGAGGCATGGGCATTGGCATGGCTGAAGTGCGTGTTTACTGAGGAACTTCCAAAAGAGGCTTTGTGATTCTGGAAACTAACTGGAATTGTGATGAAGTACTGAGACCACACAGAGTCCTGAGTAAGTGTGGCTCTGCCTCTTGGGCTGCACCCAGGTAACTTATTCTTCTCTTCCACCCCTTCTCATACCTCCAGTCAGGACTCTCTGGAAGGCACAATAATGTACAGTGTATTTCAAAAAACTAGAATAAGGGAGTTTGAAAGTTTTTAACCATAAAGAAAAGATAAAATGTTTGAGGAGCCAGCTATTTTTATCCATGTATACATATATCAAAGCATCATATAATACCCCATTAATATGTGCAATTTGTATATATGTTAAAAATAAATTTAAATTAAAAACATAAATTCTTTTGTGTGTGTGTGTGTGTGTGTGTGTGTTTTGCTTTTTGAGACAGAGTCTTGCTATGTACTTCAGCCTGGCCTTGAACTCACTATGTAGCCCAGGCTGGCCCCAAACTTGCAATGATTCTCCTGCCTCAGCCTCCCGAGTGCTGGGATTACAGGTGTGCACCACCATGCCAGACCAAAAACTAACAAATTCTTGATTTAACCTGAAGTATTTACATTTGCTGCCACAAGTAGGTACTCTATCACAGTAATTTCTGAGGAATATGATCTAGCTTCTTTCCTGCAAGTTAATTACAATATCTCAGAGTCAGAGTCTTCTACTTTTCATTCTAATCCCCATTACTGTCTTTTTGCCTTTCATTATTTAAAGCAATTTCTATCCCTTCTGCATGAGAAGATCTGATAATTAGATTAAATTTCCTTGCTAGTCTCAACCCACTTCCAGCTCTTCCCAGTTTGCCAGTTGGCTGAGAATTTGAAATGCTGTCTGTGGCCATTAATGAAGACAGGTCGACCTGCTTGGCGTGGGAGCCACGTGGGGATCAGTGGGGCATACACTGGGTGAGTCTGAGTGGGTCACGGAGGTGCAACCTGGGGTATATATCAGACTCCTGGCCCTTTCCTCCTCTCCTCAGTCTCTGTGAGCTAAGCAGTGTTGCTTTGCCTTGCCCTTCCACCGTGCTGTTTCTGCCTCGGAGCCAGCCTAGCATGGACTGAATCCCCTAAAACCATGAACTACATTAATCCTAACCTCCTTTAAGTTGCAGGTGTTGGCAGAGTTTGTCCCAGCAATGGGAAGGTGTTCTCACTTCTTTTTTTCCCTCTGACCATGGTCGGAATTTCTCACTTGCCTGACATAAGCAACACTCATATATTTTGTCTTGACTGACAAAATCTGACCAATCATTATTTCTTTCCAAAGTTGTTCTGCTTCTCTAAACTTCTCCCACGGTTCTCTCCATCCCTCTGCTATGGTCTGAGTGCTTGTGTCCCACCCTCAACTCATCCGTTGAAATGCTAACCCTAAAAGTGATGGCATCAAGAGGTGGGGCCCCTGGGGAGGTAATTAGGCCTTGAGAACTCTGCCTGCACAAATGGATTTAGTGCCCTTATAAAAGAGGCTTGAGGGCCCCTTCTGCCATGAGCAGACATCTTCTGTGAAGCAGGAAGTAGGCCTTCACCACACACAGAACTGCAGCCCTCTTTGACAGCCTTGGGAACTCTGAGAAGGATGTGTTCGCTTTTTAAGCCATCTAGGCAAACATAATTTTGCTACAGTAGTGAAAGAGACTATAAAGTGATTACCTATTGGAGCAGTGCTGCCCATGGAAATATAATTTGAGCTGCAACATATGAAAAATTCTCATTTCAGTATACAACAAGTATTAAATAATGAAAGTCTTACTTTTTTTTCTTCTTACATGAAGTCTTCAAAATTGGGTGTGCTTGGCACAACACCTCTCAATTGATACTTGTGCCACATTTCAAGTGGCACACATGTCTGGGGCTCATGTAGAGGACAATACGGCTTTAGGGACTTTGTGTTCTTGGAATTAATTTCTACAGAATAAAGCAGCTAGTTCCTACTGTTTTGAAAACTGTCAGAAGAGTCTTGGAACAGCCCTGAAGCCTGTCCTTGTAGCTCAGGTCAAGAATTCTTGCTCTCAGAGAGTCCTCAAAGTCCAAAGGGTACAGTGCTCCTGGCTTCTCAGGCCACCTTCCTGTGTGGCTCACGTGTGGGGACAGCCGAGCCAATCAGACCACTCAAGCGAGCTGTGATCTTCCGGCCTCTGTGCTCTTGGCTCCTACACCCCATGCCATTACCTCCTAAACACGCCCTGCGTTTACTTTACCTCCAACTGCCACAGATGTGCAGGAAAAGAGGACAAAGAAAAAGCATTAGAATTAATAGAGACTTCTTGTTCCAGCCTGCCAGATAAACAGCACGGCCTGTGCTGCGTGTGCTTTGTGGTTCTGACAGGGGCATATGGATAAATAAGAAAGAGGATTTGTACTTAAACATCAGACACATTCCAACACTTGGCTGATTATTCTGCTCATTCTTTTATTTCTTGCATTGTCCTTCTCCAAATCATTTGTCCTCTGGATCAAGATCCAGAAAAAAGTGCCTGCACAACATTAATAGGCATGCAAAACCTGGATGAGCAAAATTGATTTGCCTATAATCTGTTTGTGAAGAGATCAGGACGTGGTTGAAGTGATTTTAATTTCAGAGCCCAAGTTGCTAGTCTGTCTTTTTGTCAGGCAATTAGTTCCACTGACTGGGCCAGAATGCTGGATACAAAATGCCGAGGGGAACCAGGCAAATGGGAAAGCAGAGCCTCTTTTGCTTCCTGCTCCTGGTCCTCATGCCAGGCTTTTTTTGTCTCTTTGGTTTATTTTGGGCAGAGTTCCCTGCTCAGTACCAGACTCTGTGACTTTGCAGGGAACAGTGCTGTGAAGTGGGTGGCCCAAGCAAGGGCCTGGGGTCAGATCTGTACCTGAAAACTCTAGGCAAGGACCTGGAAGGAGGCAACAGGAGTACTGCAGTGTGGCAGTGGGATAAGATTTTCACGCATTATTTTAATTAGTTTGTTCAACAGTCCTAAGTGACATCAATATCCTCATTTGTTTATGATAAAATTAAGGAGCAAAAAGAGGTTGGCATTTTCCAAGGCCACATCCCTAAGAAGTGCAAGTTGAGGTTGATAGGTGGGTGCTCTTAGTCCCCGAAGCATGCTGGCTACCCACAAAATCTGGCACATCCTGCATTTAGAATGAGTCTGACTTGGAAAAGAGGCAAGGTAACAGTGACCACAGCAAGGGTGGGAACTTTATCTTGTTCTTTTTGATGATTAATCCTGATGTTTCAACTTCATTGGATTAGGAAACTCCTAGTAAGGCCGGACGTAGTGGCACACATCTGTAATCCTAGCACTCGGGAGGCTGAGGCAGGAGGATTGCTGCGAGTTGGAGACCAGCCTGGGCTACACAGTGAGTTCAAGGGGATTCTGAACTACATAACAAGACCCTGTCTCAAAAAGCCACAAAAAGAAAGAAAAAAGAAAGAAAGAAAGAAAGAAAGAAGAAAGGAAGGAAGGAAGGAAGGGAGGGAGGGAGGGAGAGAAGTGCCTAGCAGATAAACAGAGCACACTCCTGGGTGTGTCCTGGGTGTCATGGAGGCACAGCCTTGGGCGCCATACATGCTCCCTGGCCCTTCCTCTGGCATTGTGCGCTTGGGCTGCCTCCCGGCTGCCATGAATTAAGCAACTTTGTTTTGCCGCGTCCTTCTGCCACGATGTTCCTGCCTTAGAGTGGGCCAGCCACGAACCTGACCTGTGAGCTCAATTAAACTCCTTTACGCTCTGAGTGTTGGACATTGTGTCCAAAAACGGGAAAGCTGACTAATACACTGAAGTGCTTCAGTGTCATCCAGACCCACCTAAATTTGGCTCATTGAAAGCGCAACATAGGCACAACCATATTTGTTGAGTTCCGTGACTGAAGTACCTTATCCCATCTGATTCTCATGATGACCATGAGAAATAAGTGAAAGATGTCATTATTATCTTTATATATGGCTTTCACCTGAATTAGAGAGAACACCACACATTTCCACAACTGACTGAAATAAATTTTGGAGTTACTTTAATTGTCAGAGAGACAACTTACCTATTAAATCTTGTAAGCTGCAAGCAGGGACTCTTCTTCATGTTTGTGTTCCCTCTCCCCAACACAGATAAAGGCCATTCCCATGATCACAGAATTCCATCCACAGTGCTACTCTAGGGGCAAACAGGGTCCAATTGGAGAAATTCTAACACAACACCCCACTTCAAAGCCAGAAGTACAATTTAATAATATTTGATGAAGAAATGAATGAATAGCATAATGGAAGTACTCTCTTTAAATATAGACTGAGCTAATTATGATGATCAGTCATAGGTTGAATTAGTGCTTTCCAGGCTGGCTGACTCTATATTTCAAAATAAATAATCAAAAAGAGCAGAACAACTCTTTTCTTAAAGATGTCAAAATCCAATTTTAAGTGTCATGTTAAGCAATGGCAAGATGTTGGAGATGGTTAGTCAATGCTTACTACTATTTCACAGGAATTTAAAAAGGCAAGAGCAACGTTTGTGATAATATGATATTTAGTCAATACTACCTGTACTTAGATAATGAATTAATTCATATTTACTAATAACACTTTCCATTTGCTTTGTACCATTTTTCATAAAGCTGAAAATGTATCATGAAGTTTAAAATGTGTGTATTAGTTTAGTTAATATCATGTCATCTATCTATGCCAAGAGACTGGCAGCACCTCTTCTAAGAATGACAGAGAGACCAGATGCTTGACACATGAAGGCTTTTATTTCCTGTGATGCCCAGCCAGTAACTGTGATAGTCTGAGTTCCTTTCTCTTGCCTTGTGATGGTCTCACTTACACTTTTAGTGATACCCGAATAAAAGAAAAAAAGAATAGTAAGACAGATGCCACCAAGTCTTGGCTTCTTGCACTATATTTTTCAGAAAGTGCAGGAAATCTTCAGTTGCTGGATGCCCTAACTAACCTCTCAGGGAAGGGATGTCTTTTATGAGTTCAGTATATTGGTGTTTTATGGAAACATAATAAAGGATGGAGCACATTTTCCATTTCCTGTGCTTCCTTTCACCAGGCTCATTTGTGAGAATGCCCATTTTCACCAAGGCTGATCTCATGCAGTTTAGGGAGTGGTTTACACGAGTGTGGAGCTACTCATTTGCTCATTGATGGAATGTCTGTCAAGTGCTGGTGTTGGCACACAATGGTGATGCCACACAGCTCCTGCTCTCAGAGAGCTCGTGGTCTCCTGGAAACTGACAAATAAACTGAAAATGATGACAGGCAGTGCTATAGTCTGCATAAGTGTCCCTCAAAGGCTGATGTGCTCAAGCTTGGTCCCTGGCTTGTGGTGCTCTTGGGAGGTGGTGGAACCTTGAGGGTGGGTCACCTAGTTGGAGGAAGTTCAGTCACTGGGAGATTGACCTCAAAGGGGATATGGGGACCCCAGCCCCTCTCTCTGTACTTGTCTCCAGGACGTGAGCATCCTCCTCCACCACATGCTCCCTCTGTGTGTTCTGTGCCACCACAGGACCAAAGTGACAGGGCGAACCCTCCACAGCCTGAAACCTCTGAAGCTATGGGCCCAGAACATCTTTCCTCCTTTAAACGGAATATCTCAACTGTTTTGTCACTGCAATGAAAATCTGGCCCAGAGAGAAGGCAATCAGTGCTGTAAGGGGGTAAGCACTGACTGGGAAGGAAGTCACGTGAAAGACTTCCCGGGACAATGGCAGTAAACAGTGTCACAAGGCCCAGATGAGAGTTACTCAGTGGCCAAGAGAGTCAAGCAACATAGGACAGCTTGAGAAAAGAACTGCAAGAAATAAAGTGTCAAGGAGAATAGAGATCCTGGGGCCCACAAAGGGTAGTGTGGTAGGACAAAGCTCTAGAATCGCACTTTCTAATATGGTGAACATGTCAGAGTGAAATAAAATTAGAAATGCAGCCCCTTCGTTGTGCTAACCACATGCAGAGTGACCAGGAGCCAGGTGTGGCTGCCTAGGACAGTGCACACGTAGGACAGCCCTAGCATCCCAGGAAGTCCTGACGGACACTGATACTCCAGAGGCTGGGTGGGGGCAGGCAATGAGGGGCTCTGAATACACAGCAAGGGGTTTAGATGTTATTTTGTGGACAATGAGATGCCATTGAAGTATTTTACATGAAGGAATAGAGTAATCAGATTTATATGTAAGGAAAGTCACTTTGCAGGGCATGAAAGTAATTAGAGACAAGGTCAGAAGTTAGAAAGACCAGGGAAGCAAGTATTTCATTAATCAGGACAAGAGGTGATGGGGGTCAGGAACAGGTAGGGAGGTGAACAGACTAAGGGATACTAAGAAATAGGATCAACAAGCACATGAACCAACATGGAGCAATAACTACAGAGTTGTGCATGGGGAGAAAGCAGAAGTTCACACTGATCTCACTCAGGCAGCTAGTAAACGATGGTATTATTAACCTATACAGGAAACAAAAGAGTAGGTCTGGAGAGGAGTGGTGATAAATTCACCTTTATTTTTGCTATATTTGAGATATACAAGGAGGCAGCCAAGTGAGCTGCAGAAGACATTTAAGTAGTCAGAAATGGAGCTCAAGGACACTTAGGAGCTGCAGATAAAGGTTTTGAAGTCATTATCATATGATGACAGTTGAAGCCATGGGAGAAGATGACCTCCTCGAAGGACAGAGTAGGTGCTGAGATGTTCAGAAAGGGTGAGGACCAATTTGGAGGCCCTGATGAGCCTGGCCTGGGGAAGCACCTGGAGATGCTGTCTGTGAGGCAGAGAGAGGGTCAGGAGCAAGCGATGGGCATGGCTTCTCTTGTACGAGCAACCCAGAGTGAGAGTAAAGAGCCAAATGAAAGACAGATGAAAGAAGTAGAGAGATAGATCATCCTCAAAGGGAAGGGATCAAGAGATGAAGGGAGTGGAGAGGAGGGAAGGGATAAGAGAAAGGAGGATTTGGGGCATGTTATGTGCCTGTAGCAACTCCATGCAAGGAGTGTAAGCATGATGTACTGCAAACATGTACCGAAAAGGAAGAGGAGCAAGAGATGAGAGAAGGGAGAAGGGTAGGGAGCGAAAGGGGATGAAAAAAGGAATCAAGATATGGTATGTACACGCACCAACTCCCCAGAAGGAATGTAAACATGTTCTACACACATGTACAAATAAACTAAAATTTACAAAAGAGAGAGAGTGATGGGTTCCCAGGAAAAAGAATGTTTTAGGAAAAAGAGAAAACACAGTCATTGTGTTAAATGCGTCTGAGAGCACCCTAAGGTAAGAGTTGAAAAGTGTTGACATGCTTTTGCAAGAGAGAGGTCCTTAGTGACTTTCATGTGGCATCTCTGGAGGAACGATGAAGACAGAAGGTACAGGCAGTGGGTTGAGCAGTGAATGGGAGTTGAAGATGAAATGACAGCAAATATGAACAATTCTGTCATGAAACTTGGTAGTGAAGGACTTAAGATATGACCTGTGTCCCCTCTAGGTCCATTTATGCCATTATCAAATGTCTGCCCTATAGTAGAGATATTGTGAACTGAGTTATGCTCTGTACCACTCTGCACATATTGAAAGTGCCGTCTTCTGTATCTTTACATCTTCCTTGTTCCTAGTGTAGGTCTTATGTGTAGAGGATGTTCTCTTGATATTTGTTTAATGACTTTCTGGCTTTTGAACTCTCAGGCTTCTACTGGACTTAAGTATAGTGTGAATTTTTGCATAGTTTTCTATAGACAACCTTTTGTGATTGAATGTAAAGGTCTCAGTTCCAGTTGAGAAAAATGTGATGCTACGATTTAACTGAATCTCCTATTTTCAAGAAAATTTGTGAGTTGGGAGGGAAATCCCTTCTTCCCAAAGAGAATAAATAGAAAGAGGATACATATGTTTTAATAAAAAATTTTATTATGATTATATACACCAGCTCCTTGGTAGGCGTATAAATGTAAACTTTTATTGTTGGCATTATTTTACATATGGTTTATCCAAATTCAGAATGAATATTGTCATTTGAATGTACAGGGAGTGAGAAAATTTTATTATATTCACAGAATATACATACACGTGCATTCAGATTGTGTCCATCTCTAAGTCAGTGGTATGGACACGGTCCCATTGACCCTGCTTCTGCTCCGCAGGTGCACACTGGAATCTGTCATTTCCTCCACGTGTTCCTCACTCTTCTTCTCCTTCAGGCTGTTGATGAATCTCAGAGTGATTTCATCCCACTCCTCAGGCAACAGCATCAGCAGGAACCCAATGCAGATGATGATCGTTGCAGCCAGGCGGACAACATTGAATATCACCTCCTGCTTCAGGAGATCCACAGCTGTGAAAGAAAAGTCTCCTCTGTCACAGTCACAGTCTAAGCTTCTCTGAAAACAAGTGACCATGTCAGAGTCACTTCTCAAAGTCTTCAAAAGACGTCAAGCTAGTGTTTCCTTTTTTCATATCAAAATCTCTGTTTTCTATTCCTTTTCTCTAAATTATACTTATCTTTCAAGGTTTAGCTCAAATTCCATATCATCTGACTTAAGGACCTCTCCACTTTTTTCTCTTAATACTTTCCTCTGAAGTCCTTCATCCTTCTCCAATTTCAATGTATCATCAAAGATTTTTCAACTGAATCAAATTTGTACTTGCTGTCCTTTTACAAAATTTAATTGAGGTGAAATTCATAGAATATAAATTAACATATTGAAGTGAGTTTGGTGGCATTAAATACAATCACAGTGCTGTGCAATAACCCTTTATCTGGTTCCAAAATATCTCCATCACTTCAAAATATGACCCTGTATTATAACTTAGATTTAGAATGTTCCCCACCATAGCCTTATATGTTCAGAGATGGGGCTTATGGAAGGTGACTGAATCATAGCAGTGCTTTAGCTAATTTGCCATTAGCAGGTGGGGTCTGGTCAGAGGTGGGTCTCTGGAGGTGTAACCTGGCATATATCTTCCTCTCTGGCTTCTCCCTTCACTCTCTATTTCCTGACTACTATGAGGTGAACAGCTTTTCTCTGTCAGACCTTTCCACTATGCCTTTCTTGCATTGGAGCCAGCTGAATACAAACTAAATCCTCTAAAAACTGTGAGACAAAATAAACCTCTCATTTAAGTTGTGAGTGTCAACTATTTTGTCCTGGGGATGAGAAAGTGACTAAGGTAGATTTTGGTAATCACAGAAGTGGGGTCATTGCTATGACTACTTGACCATGCAGTTTAGAAGCTGTTAGAACTGGTTTGTGGGAGGGATTTGGAAATGTTTGGAGTTACAGGCTGGAGGAGCCCTAGAATGCTATAATTAAAGTTTGATAGGAGATTATGGTCAGAGCTCAGAAGACCAGAATGCTGATAAAAATGGGAACAGTAAAAGTTTGACTCAGGAGGCTTCAATTGGGAACAATAAATCCAGTTGGATTCAAGGCCATGTGTGTTATGGTCTGGCAGAAAATTTGTCTACATCTTGCCCGTGTCCTGAGATTTTGTGCCAGACTGAGCTAATTAATCCCATGGAGGAAATTTCAAGGCAGCCCAATGCTAAGGCTGTGGCATGGTAGTTAGATGCTTTTAGCTAGATTTATAGTGAGAATCAGGAGCAATAAGCCCATCTGAAGTGTTTTAAGTTTTGCCAGAAAGGAAGTGCTTGTAAATTTGGACCAAAGCAGAGTATAGTTTCTAAAAATGTCAGCTTTAGAAAAAAGCCAAGTAGTTTGCATCAGGACAATAGGAAAGATGCCTTAATGACATCTCAGGAATCAGCAAGAGCCCATCCTTCATGGGCTACAAGGTACAAAGGTGAAAGACTTTGCTTTGAGAAGAGACCCTCCCAGGGATTCCAGCTCATTCAGGGTCAACTAAGAAAGAGTTACCCTGAGTTCAGCAATCCAGACACTCAGAGGCTTCTGCAGTCATGATTCAAGGGGACCTATCTACTACTTGAGCTTGCAGCAAATGTTGGTGTTATCCATGTGGTGCTTGTTTGGTTTTCTTTTTCAAATTGAAGTATAAGCTTCTTAAGAGAACTACAACGTATTTTAGTTGTTATTGTCTTATTTACAACCCTGATAACACAATAAATGCTCAATAAACATTTGCTGATTGTCCTGAAGGAAAGAAAGATGGCTACTCAAGACTTGGAATCACAGAATTTTAAAGTTGGAAGGACTGAACCATTACCCAGATTATGCCTTTTCATTGCTAGCTTCACTGGCAGTTTTCACTAGAAAGACTGTCCTGGAAAAATAACATTTCTTCTTGCCCCTGAAGAGAGTCAACATGCTTTTCCTGGAGGGCCATCTGCTCTGCCCAAGGTAAGGTTCCTGCGGCACCCCCAGGGGTAATGTGATAGTGAGCCCACACCCTGCTAATTTCCTGCACTTTCATTAGGGATGTGTTTTTCACAGTCCTATGCTGGGGTGCCTTTTGTTTCCATAGGACTTCCTCTAAAAATACCATAAAATTAGGTTGTCAGGGAGATTACATGAAACCCAAATGATACATTTGGCATTTAATTTTAAAAGCACAACCAAATAAAAACTGTTTTCATAGCTGCAAATTTTAAATCTACTACACAGTTATTCTTTTGTCTGCCACCCTCATGATATTTAAAAACATCTTCTGAGGCAAGGGGCATAATTCACAGTTTCTAGAAGAAACAAGTCAGCATAAAGCACACATTAAGAGGAAACATTGTCTTGGTTGGAAACTTGCACATGCCCAACTGGACCAGTACCTGCATTTCCAGGGACGCTGAGCACTGTCCCAATGGAGATCAGGATTGGGTATGTCAGCACCACACCAACATTCACCAGGATGTTGAAGGCTGTAAAACAAAGGCAGATAGACAGGATGAAGGAGAATTGAGATGCTGCTCTCTTTTCTTCTTTAATGTAATAGAATCAATATCTTTGCTCAATGTGCTTTTTCAAGTGTCCACACCGTGTGTCAAATTATCCTTTAATTTTTGGAGATGGATGCATGCATATATGTCTGAATTAATCAGATTCTTTTGTCCTCTCCCACACTGTTTGCCTGAGGTCTTGCCAATGGCCTGGCAAAAGGTGTATAGAGCAAATGCAAAGAAGTAAAATTATCAATTCACTACACTTCTTATTAGCATTATAAGGGTAGGTTGGGGCCAGTGAGAGGTTGAAAGCAGGTGACTAAAGTTTGGTGCTTTATTTCTTTGTTAGTTTTCTATATTATGTTATACTACTGGATGATTAAAAGGCTTTAATGTCATTATTCTTTAAAAAAAGTATAGCCAGTGACTGCCCATGCTATTATTTTCCCTTGGAGGGAACATCATATAGGCAAACACAGGTGGATTCAATGTAATTTGCTGAATCCTAGGGGCCATTTCCATGTCCTGATTGTGCACAGATAACCAGAGGAAAGGGACAAAGAACTAACTGCAAGGAGTGGCTCAATGTTCTATAATCGATATCTCTGGAACTCTTCAAAGAGAAAATTATTTAAAATAATCATCTATCTCTTTCAAAAATTATAAAAAATATGTTTTACAGAGGAAAACAGTTATAAAATAGAAACTATTATATTAATATGGTTCATTGAATGTCTGATTTAGGGGATAGAGCAATGAGTATTAGCAAATACAAAAGGTCTTTTAATCAGAGATCTGTTTGAA
This sequence comes from Heterocephalus glaber, assembly GCF_000247695.1. Next base: position 2,559,816 of record NW_004624884.1, read on the forward strand.
TGTGGTGGACTCATGTTGACCATATCGCTGTAGAATCAAAGAAGGTTCTAGAACTATCCCTGTAGAATAAAAGAAAGTTCTAGAACCATTCCAGTAGAATCAAAGAAGGTTCTAGAACCATTCCAGTTGTAATGGTTTGTATTCTCTTATTATCTATGCTTTAATTAAGGCCACTAATTCAGTTATCTGGAGTTGTACTTGGTAGTTGGAGACAATGGTCTTTACAAGGCTTGTTTAGACAACAGCATTAGCAATCCAAGCATACAGCCTTCCTGCATTAGTACCTGCTTCTTCCTCATCCATGACAAGGCTGCAAAGTAAACTAATGTTCTAACACCTCAAGTCTCTCTTTAGATCCAGAAGTCAAATATGGCAAATTCTAATAGGTTAGAAATTTATTAAATGCATCAAGGCTCTGCTGTACTCTTAAAAGGTCATTTTATTGGCTGAACTGAATATTTTAGCAAATTTAACAAAAGTAGTGGTATTTTAGCAGAACCAAGCCTTTCTCAGCAAAAGTCTGGTGGTTTTGCTGAAATGTGTTGTCTGCTTTTCCTTAGTCCCTTACATGAAATAATTATATTCTCTTTTGACAACCCAAGGAAAAGAATATCTAATTCACTGTGTTGTAGTAGCATGGAGACCAGCCCAAGTTTACGTGCAATTCAGACATGTTGGATGAATGGACAAAGCTAACCTGCCTTTGGGCTAAGGCACTCCCCAGAGGCCAGGTCCCTGCAGGACAGGTCTTAGCCACAGCTGCAGAAGAAGTGGGGCTACTTAGAGCACAGACTAGTATTCATCTCTTAGCCTTCCCTCTCAGACCAGCCCCAGTGAGACTGTAGGCAATAGGGATGAAAATTAAGACTTAAGCATGGAAGCAGTTAAGGTTTGGATTTTAAATGCCTGGAGTGTGTAACACAGTCGGGAGAGAATCTGTCTCTTCAATTTGTCATGACATAGCTTGGGCACAGGGAGCTCTGCAGTGCCCTGGGGCGGTTCTCATGGAGCAGCTGCAGTGCCAGGTGGCACTTTGCCCAGTAGAGTATGGAGACCACACTGCTTGGCAAACTCCAGGGTCCAGCTATCATGTGTGGCCCCCTAACCTGAGCAGGGTCACTTAGGAGCATGCATTAAATGTGCCAAAGGACAAACACGTGTTAGGAGAGGGCTATTTTGCTGCAATGTGGAAGCCATGTGTGCACAGGGGGAGCCAAGAGCCAGTGAAATTTTGCTTGTGATTGTTCCAAACTAAGTTGTTTTGGCCAGGAGATAGTAGAGGCCCTTTTAATTAGGATATTTTGATCTTATGGAAACACTGTGTATTGACTGCTACTTAATTGATCAGAGGTAATGAGAGATGGTAACCATGCAATTTTGGTCTTGAAAAGTAGAACTCAGGAGACCAACAATGAAAGTTTGATTCTTCTCTTGAGAGTTCTTGTATAAGATCTCCTTTTAGGGGCCTGGCTGGAACAGAATAAGATAACCCACCCAATACCCTTGCTGGAATCAGAACATTCTTCTCCCAGGAACTGCAGTGAAGTCATACCACCTTGGTGAAGGAGGTCAGCTCGGGGCTGGTGGAGGTCCTGAGGTTGCCAGTGATGGGTGAATGTGAAGCAGGCAGAGGAGACAGTATGTAGGAAAGGGGGCAGAACAAGAATATTCTGATCCTGGGTAAACAGACACTGGGCCCTGGACTGTTACTGCTTTCTGACTGCCTGGTGAGAGAAGAGCAGGCTCATTATTTTCCAGGCTCCTCTCAGGTCAAGCAGAGCTTCAAAGTAGGAGCTCATCACAGCAGACAGCCTCAGAGTTCCAGGGAGCTGGGACCAAGGGCATTACAAAGACTCCAGGTGACTTTTTCTTGGCTCCTGACTAGTTATGGCCCACCAAGTTTTGCTCATGTTGTCTTCTCCCTCCTGGTGAGAGTTTCCTATTGAAAAGCCATTCTGCATACTCAGCAGAGTGAGCGGTTCCCTAGGCAGATGTGTGCTCATCACCTTTCTGCTTAAAGATTATGTGGACTTAAAATCCAAACCCTTTGATGTGGCTTTTCATACCTTTCATAAGCTATTTCCCTCTTGAATGCCAAATCCTGCCTTCTTTCCCTCTTGCCTGCACCAGGTGCTCTGGTCATTCTGAACCACTCTGATAGCGAATCTTACCCACTATCTTACCTCTGCCCAACACACTGTGGTGTACATGGAACATATACATGACACAGCCCAACGTGTAGACTGGGTAAGGCTGTGTGAAGGCCAGTGGTTAGCAGAGTGGCCTGGGTGACCAGCTGCACACCTTAAACCGGAGCAAAACTATACCAGCTGGATAATTTGGGTCTAATCAAACATGAGCCTGCAAAAATCCTTCCAAATATTCAATGACATTAGCCAATATAAGTTAGGGCAGAAGAGCACAGAAGTGCCCAAGGGAGCAATCCTACTACAAATGTGTCCATGGAAAGTTCGAGTGATATACTAAATGGAAGCCAAACCCTGAGGCCACTTACCCAGCCACAGCCCTGCCATGCCACAGAGACAGCCCCATGGCAGAGCTGCAAAAGAGGACCAATGCTCCACCTTGGTGAAGTACAAGACGACTGGAGTGAAGGAGATGAAGATCAAATTGAAGAAACCCAAGGTGGAGACAAAGTGTGCGGCTTCACCAAAGTTGGCACTTCCGAGAAACATCTTAAAGAGAACCTGGATTGGGAAGAAACTCTTCAGCCACACGGTTGGAGACTTTGCTGAAGCAGAAAGGCGAGTTCGATTGATCTATACAGGAAACTAACTGCCCCAGAGCTTATTCTCCAGGACTCCTTGCCCTGCCATTTCCCTGGTATGATATGGGCTGTTGAGACTGGAATTAAAATGACCTACATCCCTCATGTAGAACAGCAACTACCATACAATAACTGCCATAACCACAACTACCATACGATATTTCGTGCTGTTGAAAATTGCTGTGGGACTGTATACTATGAAAAGCAAAACCATCAGGATGTGCACAGGGTGAATGGTTAATAAGTGTGCAGACTAGCACAGAAAAATCTTTTGGGATTGAGATGCCATCATTTCTTCCTTCCAAGCACAAGTGAACAGAGTATTCATTGCACCCTTTTTTTGGGCAGATACTGAAAAGTAAATTGGACAGAGAACCTGCCATTATGTTGTTAAGAGAAATAATGATGCCTTGTGCTTATAAGCACTTTTCTTTCTGATATTAAATGTCTTCACAAACATTGCATTATCTTCTTTCTGGGTTAAACAATTTTGTTTTGTTTTCCTGGATTATAAGCCTGTGTACAGAAGAAGAAGATGGCAAAGAGAGGCAATGGCTAAAGTCACAGCTGGCTGGAGCAGGAGGCCAGATCTGAAGCCCATATTTCTCAACTTCTTCACTTGTCTTTTTCCTGTGCTAATCCTCTAATAAAAATGGAGTAGATTATTCCTGCCAAGAATTATGGTGCAAATATAATTCTGAGCATGCTAGTAAATATCACCACTCCCAGAATGAATGCATTATGTAACTTCCTCAGGAGAATTCACTCGGTAAGATAACCATCCTGGCTTCATACTAATTCCAAGTACTGCAATTTTTTTTGACTGAAATTGTTATTTTTCTCTTTGAAGACTTAATTGAGAGGACTTGGGCATGTGCTGGCCTGCGGTCACATCAGACATCTTGGTGGCTTTCCTGTGGGGAGCAAGTTAGACACTAATGGCCAATAAGCAAACACTTGTCAAGCTTGTCACACAGAATCAGTGGGCCAGGAAATGTCAGTATGGAAACAGACTTCATAATAGTGGTGAATAATCAAAACAGGCCTCTGGGCAAAGGGTATTTTCAGCTTTTCAAAGACCATGTTCTTTTTTTTTTTTTTGGTACCGAGGATCAAACTGGGGACCTTGCGCTTGTGACACAGGCGACGGAACCACTGAGCTAAATCCCCGGTCCAAAGACTCTTTTCTTATTGAAACACTAGGAGAGGTAAAATCAGAATCATCCGGAAACTTTGCTCTTAAAAAGCACAGCTTTGGGGGAAGACCTTTTAGATCTGTGCTCTGATTCCTTGTTTCTGAAGTCAGGTTCAATGACCCTGAATAGAATAGACTGGGAAACTGCAGTGCAGAACCAGCAGTGAGCACACAGAGTCGACTCAGCGTCTCTCAGCTGTTCAGAGGACCTGAGGACTCCTGAGTCACATTTGCACTGTGTGCAAGTGTTGCTCAGGCCCCTCCTCCAGGCTCAGACCAGGCCATGCCCACGACCTCCAGAAGCAGGGCTATTTAGCTATGTAACCAGGATGATTATCTTATGGAGAGAATTCTCCAGATCTGGTTACAGAATGCATTCATTCTGGGACTGGTAACAGTAAAGTTTGCTAATATGCATAAAATTAGGTCCCTCAGAGAGGAAAAGAATGTCTTCATTTTGCTAATGACATGAGCTCCTATGGCATGGGTCAATGTGTAGCCAAAGAGTGACTCTCAGGTGACAGCTTGTTTATTATTTCTAATATCGCTCTGAAGCTAGAATAATGACCATGGATAGTTACATGGAAAAACATAAGGAGAAAAGCCTTTTTCACATTCCTGCTCTAATTACCTGATAATTAGGATGAGGGGCACAGGCAAGGAGTTGTCTAGCCCATCTTCAATCTTGGCTCTATCATTTTCTGGCTGTTGGACCTCGGGCAAGTTACTAAATCTTTGAAAGCCCCAGTTTCCTCATTTGGAAAATGTGAAACAGCATCTATGCCTCCGAAATTTGTGATAGGTGATTTTTTCTGACAGATACCACCACATAGCAAGTACTCAATAAATGCTACTTAAACACATTTTTTCTTTTTCTAACTATAGTTTTCTTGGCCCTTTCTTACTGTATTGCTTAAATCGAAACAACGGATGACAGTTGATTACAAAAGAAGGTGCACAACAGACCTTGTACAGTGCGGATGTAGAGGCGGAGCCCACTGCGAAGGCCACGCCTATGATGGAGTCCGCGTGGAAGTTGTCCGCGTAGGCCATCATGACGATGCCAGTTATGGCCATTATTGCAGCGACTATCTGTTGAACGGAATGGAAAGAAGCAGAAGAAAATGATAACTCCGTATCTCAGGTCAAGCGACTTCAAGACATCCTGAAAGTTGCTATGTATTTCCTTAAGTCTGATTACCTCTTCTCTACCACTATTTAAGTGTAAGAAAGGTCAGTATTAAAAATAAGTCAGTATGCTCATAAGACATCCACACACAGATTATAGAAGCTGCGCATACCCTAATTAAGGACTACTATTCTAGTTTAATTTTTAGCTCAACTTTCTAGAGATCAATATCTTTATTAGTGAAATAGTCTTAATAGGCAGTCACTTCCAAGTATTTTCACCTATATTCTTTTTCTTCAAAGAATTCAGCACACATTTTAATCAGTTCCTTGGGTCGGTGCATGTTTCTAAGGACCTCCACAGAACCAGGACTTGATTAGGGAGACATAATTTTGATGTAGCAAAGAAGCAAAACTTAGATGAAGGGCAAAAAAGAAAATCAAATAACCTCTCATAGGGATTTATAAAGGAGAAAATAGAATCTGCAGCATCACTTGCAAGGTGAGACCGGAGACTTCTGCCTTTTGTTTACATGCAAATTAATTCCATTTTTTAGGTAAATCACAAAAAGATAATTTCAATTATGCTAGAGTATTCATTAACTGCATAAAGTGAAATTTTAATAATTTGAGGTCATAATGCCTTACTGTTAAACCCTAGGATTCTTAGTATATTCAAAACAGGAGTCCGCTCCCTTAATAAAATGCTGGTTTTCCTGTTTCTTTAATTATTGTAAACTATTTCTACTGGGAAGCATTTCACAGCTACAGCAAACAACAACTACAGTAAACTAACAACTCTGAAATAGGGGATAATGTGGCATTTCCTCACTGACTAAAATCAAGATGAAAATTTGTGAGAAATTTAAACTACATAAAAATTAATTTTTTTGTTAAGCTTCAGTTCTGAGTATTCCTAAATAAATAAATTCCTCCCTTAAATAGCTTTTTCACGTCTGTGATGCCTGGGGCCCTTTTGAATATTATTCATCAATCGCTTATTATCAATAAAATGTAGATCAGTAACATGTGACTTGAGACCAGGATAGAGTAGGCTGCCGGGAGTATGTAATTCAGGTGCTCTCATAGGACACTTTTGTTAATGCCACCGAAGGCAAGCACACTGGTGGTTTCAGAGTAGCTGCACAACAAAAGTGTCCTTTGTGAAAACCAGCAGGAGGCCTTCAGAGCCCAGGCCAGCAGGCTGCAGTGAAGAGTCTTCATAGCATACATCTGGGGAGGCTGCTTGATGGGAAGTGTTTCTCTTGCCCAGTGAGTATCAGTTCTCTAAAGCTGCCAGGTGTGTTCCTGTTGGGTTCTGCCTCAGATGACGGGAAGAGAATTTAAGACACACACCATGAGGTGTCAAAGAAATTTGTCAAATAATTCATAGACTCATAAATAAACATGGTGAGGGGGTAATCTTGACTTGGAAATTATTTGAGGCTTATCATTTCCCTGGATTTGAGGATTTATAGTTCAAGTAGAGATTGCAACCATTTTTGGGTGACATGGTTTCAGAGAAATGAAAAGACCAATTAGACACTGGTATTTGGTTTTTGTACTTAATGTTCATGAGTTAAGTATTCATGAGCACAAATAGATTTTTTTCTCACAAGACTGAACTCAGAAGATAATATATTTGAATTGATATTTATTATCAGTTGTACTTTCTTGGTTACATAATCATGTGGTTACTTTAAGACAAGGTTAATAGAACTCAGTGTTAATCTTAGAATCTTAGTGAACACAATGTGTTTTTTGTATTTCAAATTATTAAAACTATGTTATGCTGCATAATATTTGTATTTAAGCTATTGTGTGTAATATATCATTCTAAGCTTAGAGAAGTATGCAAACTGCTCATAAAAAAAAAGCAAAAACACCCCCAAAACCTGTCTGAACAGTGACAAATGTAGTGCCATTATCCCCAGATATGACCACAGTGGGGAATGCTTCTGTTTCTGCACTAGCCATTAGTAAAAGTATATAAAGATGAAATTCCTATGCTAAGTTTTCTCAAAGTGGGAATTGGATATGGGTAAAGATTACATGATTTTATAGAAATGCAAAATCATAATCATAGTGATCCTCTTAAATTTCTCCATCACTTGTTATGTTCAAATGCTTGTGAAACTACTCGCCTGGACCAGTTACACAGACACGTCTATTGCATCAATGTCTAAATTGCTCTCATGCAGAGAAGCATTTTTCACCTTAGGGGACCAAACAATGAGGTTAGTTAAGTTCTGAAAGTAAGAAAATCTGAATATTTGAGATGTTAGCCAACTCTTCTTCACAGTATGGGCAGTGATTTATAGGTTATATAGTAGGTTCAGGGGCTAAGTTCAATTATTTGTCACATTTTTATTTAAATTTAACAATTATCAGATAGGATAAATTCTCTGAGGCATGTTTTAAGAAATCCTCAGTGTACTTTCTGTCTACACAGCTGGAACTAAAGGAACAAATCTCAGCTAATCTCAAAACTGCAGGCAAATGTCGGGTGGAAGTCCTGTTCAGAGGGACTTCCCAGAATGGCTCTGCATGGCATTATTGGTTTAACTTTAGAGAGTGAAGACTCTTTAAAAGTCCCTAGAACATTAGCTTCTGCTCACATCTGAGTCACACGCATTTCAGAAGCAGTCATCAAAGAACGATGAATAGCCTGTTCTCCTTCTCAACAGAAACATACGAGATGACTTTTTGTGCTAAGCGCACTGGAAATGTATCTCCAAGAAGCCAATGCCTTAAACTTTATGTCAGCACTGCTCATGGGTGCTCATTTACATGGTGACCACCACAAAAATGCTTCTGGGACATGTCAGCACCCTGTGGGCCCTTATTTGCTACAAAATGCACCATGTAGACTTGGTGCCTGCTTCACTTCTGAAAAGCTTGGCTCTCCTGACAACTTATTCCGGTTCTACCTCAATTGTTTAAACAAGGTCGAAAAGCTGCCATTACCATCTGCTGGATCTAGTTTGGGTAAAAATAACAATAACCATAGTGACCTCAAAACTGCCAACGCCTCCATTTCTAACTCATATCCCGGTGTGCCCACCTAAGGTGAGGACTCCAGGAAGGGGATTTATTTATTTAGCACCTCAGAGGAAGATAACAGGGACTCTCAGCCTTCCTCTTCATGTTACACCCCTCAGAGAGTGCTCTGCATCAACTTTCAGGGCCAACTGGAAGGAACTGTGAGCCCATTTGAGCCTTTTCCAAAAGCCCAAAGAGACAACTGGTCTCAGCACTCAGTCCCGCCTGTGGCCCTGCATGAAAGCTGTGTTTCTTTTACCTTTCAAAGAATTAGCTTGTGCAAATAATGGCTAGAAAAACATCTGACTTTTGGCTGGTTTTGTTTTTTTGTGTCTTCACCTTTTCCTTTCCCCATTCAGGTTCTCAAAAGCCACGGGATCTGACTGTTCTGTGCATCACCATGAGGGTTCCTAGCTTCACCCCATTCTCTGCATTTGCCATTCTTAGAGGGTCTCCAGAATCATTATTTGCCTAGCAATACCAGCTCTTTTAGGGTCCAGGACACTGAAGTGAATCTTCAATTCAATTCTCCCTACAGTGTTCCTTTGAGAGTCTTCCAAGTCTAAATGAGTCATTGTAACCTGAACAGATTTCCTCCCTTTGCCTTGCGGCTCATACCGCATGTGCAGTATAAGCTGGTCAACTGGAGAGGCATTTCACTGGCTCACAGTGGAACTCTTGAGTCCCAGAGCCAACAGCAGGTTTCAAGTCACGCTGCTGGCCATGGCTGCACTCAAACTCAAGACTTGAGGTCAGTAGAGGAGGTGCAAACACACATTAATGGCTCAGTTGGGGAACGCTGCCCTGAGGATCCGCCCCTCCTCTCTGAGTGGGTTTAGATAGCGGAACAGTGGCTTCATAGAACCCTTGAACTTCTGCACATTGTTATACTTAAGGTTCCAAGAAGAATTTGTTCTTACTCAGATCTAATTAATCCTTCTATGCCTAGTATTCCAATTTGGAGTGTCACATAACAATGGAATATAATAAAGATTTTTCTGTTCAAATTCTTGTTTCTAGAATTTTTCTAGGTAACATATATGAATTTCATGCAAAAATTCAAAAAATTGCAACCTTCGGCATAATTGGGTTAAATTGAACAAAAGCTGAAATGTGACAAAATGCAGAGATGTGACAATCTCCAGGCACCCAGCTGCTGCACAGGAAAAGAGGGGACATCAGCACACTCAGGGAAGGGGTGGGCCTCTGAACTCCTAATCCTCAATGTCTATTTTTCTATGCATTAAATCTATCTGGGAATCATCTCAAAAGAATACCTTATAGAATAGATGGAAAGGAATCTCACAGGAAAAGACTGATGGGCGTATGTAGGGGTAGACACATCAACTGCACCTCGATGAGGAGGAATGGATTCCACGTGGGGCATGAAGTCTCAGCATTATCACAACCCAGTGTCCTCTCTGCACTGTATTTATGAGAGGCTGTCTGGCCAAGGGGGCATGAGAGGAAAGCATGAAAGCCCCTGGTGCAGAAGCCTGCCCTAAACATGCATGGGCAGTTACCAAAGGCAACAGGGAAACAAAGTTCATCTTAAACTTGATCTTAGCATAACATCAACCCGAAGCAGTAGTGGCTCAGCTCCCCTGTCCTGTTTCAGAGTTTGAATGGAAAGAACTGCAGGTTAGGCAATGAAAGCTCATTTAACTGACATCCTCCAGTTAGTCCTTGGTAGGTATCAGAAAGTCTTCAGAACAGCCCAAGTTTAGAAATTTAACTTCCTAGACCCACATAAGAGCTGGAAAACACATGAGTACCAGATTGAACAACACACATTCATTTCCTAAATCTGCTAAAAAGGCTGGGACTTTTCTCTGACCACCAATTTTCTTCATATCTTCAAAGAGATTAGAAAATGAAAGAAAATTTTGAAATAATAATACAAAACATAAGGGAGCGACAAGCTCAGAAAAAAAAAAAGGTTTCTAACTTTCAAGCCTGACATCTGGTTACTGTAGTGAAACAGTCACCAGCAACCGAGACGTTAACTCAGCCAGTGACTCATTTCCCTTGGGAAGAACCTTTGTTGTTATTGTTGTTGTTGCTGTTTTGCAGTTCTAGGGAGCAAACCCAGGGTCTTGTGCGTGCTAGGCAAGTGCTCTATCACTGAGCTACACCTCCAGCCCAAGAGCTTTCTTCTACTGCAGCAATGGTGGTTTCTCTGATTCTCATGACTTTAAGAATTGTAGCTAAATAAGACAGGATTTCAGAGATAGGAAAACAGCCCATTTAAAGCTGCAAGAGACAGATTATGACTTTCCAACATTTTTGCAATTTTTTGAAAAAAGCATCTTTTAAAGACATTTACTAATTTCCATGGGATGATCAAAAATGAGCTGCAAGCAACTGCTCACAAAAGAGCTTTTTAAGACACAAAAGATTACTAGTAAATCAGTGGAAATGACTTTATAATTGAGAAGTAATATATAGCAGATTACACTTCCATCTGTAATTCAATATTCCAAAGAAACAAAATATTAGCATGTTATTTATAATTCATAATTCACTTTTATGTTAGTATTGCCCCATGATGATCCAGATAGCCCCATATTTATTGATAAATTACATATATTTTATCCTGCCCTTGGTATTATTTTGACATGAAAAATAGAGTCTTAACTTCTCGTCTTAAATATGACCATTCTTGGGGCCACACAAAGAAGAATTATAATCCAGTGTCTATTTCTAAACTCCTGACACTTTAGCATAAGCCAGAAAGATGGATTTTCACATGAAGATGGAAGCAGGCCTTTAATTGCCTTTTTTTTCCTAAGAGGAGTCCAGGGGGTAACATCTGGCAGGACTGTGCTTATAGATTACTTCTAGATGAAGGCAATAAGAGCAGCATTTATGTTGTCGATGCTATATTTGCCCTCCTTTAATTTCTCACATGACCTAATTATACATGTTTGCTGTTTGCCTCCAGAGGAAAAGAACTGCTGATACTGTCAAAAGGCAAAATGGTGAATATGTTTTGGTGCTTCTCTTATTCCACAGCCTGATTATGGCCATCATTAACATCACACTTTGACATTCTTCAGACATGGCATTAAACACATTTTAATGTTTCTCAGTGAGGAGGGAAGCATTTCCTATCACTTAAAAAGAAAAAAATCTTACTTCTGTCAAGCCTGACACTAATGATTGCCATTTTGCCATCTGTGATGTCTTAACCTGTGTATCGATTTATTGATGTATACCTGTTGACTACTTAACATTTCTTCTCTCATGTCTTATTGCTTACAGATTTTGCCTTAGTTTCCTGAGGCTGATGTGAAAAAACCACAAAGTTAGTGACATCAGTACCAGAAATGGATTCTCTCACAGTACTGGAGGCCAGATGTTCACACTGCAGCAGGGCCATGCTCTCAATGACATCTGCAGAGGACGCTACATCCCTTCCAACTTTAGAAGCTGCCCTGGCATTCCTGGCTTGCACTATGCCACTCCACTTTCTGACCCTGTGATCACACTATCCCTCCTCTTCTGTGTGTCCTTCCCACATGGACCTCTTATAAGAGCACTTGCTGTTGGATTCTGGGTCCATTCAGATCACAAAGAAAGCTTTCTTCAAGTTCCTAAATTAATGACATCTGCAAAGACTCTTTCCAGATAAGATCACATTGACAGATTTTGGGAATTAGGACACAGATTTTTTGGGGGGCGGAGACACTATTCAGCCCACTGGCTATGACAAATTTAAAATGGTAATGGTGAGTAGCCTCTAGGAAGATTTCTTAAATCCATGTTGCAAAGCTGAGATATTTTTCTTTGGGAGATCTCAAACATTGTACTTTTTTGATGTGACCTCTCCTGTCAGTGAGGCTTATGGTTAAGTACATTCATTAATTCTAATACAATTGTTTTTTCCACTGGTAAATATAATAGTGAATGTACTGAGTTACTATTTCTATTCACGTGCCCCTGACTGAGTAGAAAGCCTCCCAAATATCCTTTCCTTTCTCATCTTCTGAGAAGATCCTTCATGTCCTCTTGGGTGATCCATGGTCATAGTGAAAAGAGCAATTTCAGAAGAATGGACTCATTCATGGTATCCTCAGACATTAACTGGGCCCTTACTTTGTGCATTGCCTAAGTCTAGGTCAGTGGTGGCAAAACTATGGCACATGTGCTGTTTATATCACTGAAAGCTCTAAAAGGTTCGCCATCACCAAGGTATAGGGAATAGAGGCAGAACTCATTCAAGGAACCGCACTACAATGGGCACCACACTTGGTTTAATGTTTTGTTGTTAACCATCTTGAAATCGTTAAAAGTTTTTAAACAAGGTCTTGGATCTTAATTTTACACTGGACCCAAAAAATGATGTAGCCCGTCTTGAATGGAAGAGTGAAGGATCCCTTCTCGGAAGGACATATCAGGGTACTTGATGGAGACATCCACACCAGTGCTCCAGGCATCAAGTATGATGCCAAGCCCTTTGGGTGTCAAGTCTAAGATGTTAGCTAGTAGAACATGTGGCATCACATCTGGTATATTCTAATGGTATCATGAACTAGTCACAGTTTCTCAGTTTTTCTTCTGTCAAAGCTTTCATCTTATTTTTCATGGTAAGCTTCAGTTCTGAATTTCTGAGTAGCATCTCTCAAGATACAATCAGAATTTTCTAGTTGGTGATATTCTTTTTTGGTTAGAAATTATATTTATTATCCCCTCCCCCCATGAACAGATTATTTTGCAGAAACATGAAGGTATTATCCATGTCATCAATTACAATTTATAGAAAATAATTCATATCCTGTCAACATAGTTGATGATTTTTTTTAAAAAAGCTAGAATCTTGCTATGTTGCTTAGGCTGGCCCTGAAGTCCTGGGTTCAAGAGATCCTCCAGCCTCTGTCTCCCATAAAGTTGAGACTACATGCATGTGCCATTGTGCCTGGCTTTTAATTGGCTGTTTTTTTAAAAAGTTCAGAACTAATGGCCATCATAAACTCTCTCTCTCGCTACTCTAAAAAATAATTTCAATGTTTGGGAAGGGGAAGGACCTTGACATTATTGCCAACAAGAGCAATATTTTGATAGCAAAATATATTTCAAATCTAATCTGGACATTTTTTTAAGAGAAGAGTGAGTTGTATTATGTTAACATCCTGGGAAAGGCTATTCATCTGGACTTTCTTCTGGAGTTGTCTTGGGACTTTCATCATGGTGGCATGCCAGATTATATGAATGAGATGTGCCTCCTGAAATCTGCACGGTTTCCAAGCAATCTATTTCTGACATAGAACAAGCAGAATTTAAAAAAAAAGTTTTTTAAATCCATGTTACTGTGGGAAGGAATAAGCTCAGAACTGAAGTAGTTGGTATACATTTAACACAGTTCAATTAAGGATTTGTGCCCTAAAGTACACGTTGTTTTTACTTCTATTTCTAGATTAGTCACCCTAGTTGTGTAGCCACTTTTAATAGTGTTGTGCCATTACCATGACTTTAATTACTGTTTGGTAACCTTATCTACTTACACCAATATTAATTAAATCCATCTGGGTGGGAGTTACAGGAGGTTGTCCCAAAATATGTTGACTGAAAAAAATCAGATCATAATCTTTACTGGAGCTAATTTTCTCAGACCCTTCTTTCCAGAGGACAAGAGTTGATTACATTAATTCTAAAAGTGGAACCTATTTTGTTGATCTGTTTTAGTGCCTCCTATTGCAGTCAGCTGACTCCCAAGTAGAAATAATCCCTTTATCCTATCATGACAGTGTGACTGCTGAGGCTTCCTAACCCTTCTTCAAGTTTCAGTCTGTACTAAGAAGAAATGGGAAAAGTTTACAGACACTCCATGGGACAGGGCAGCTCCCTGATGCTAGGATTTAGGATGGGGGTGGCATTGTGCATTGAATTAAGTGTGCCATTACCCTCACTCCCATGAACCTGTCTTTCAGCACAATCCAGGACAGCAAGAAGACAAAGGCTTTGTTACAACAGAACAGAGCAGAGACATCCGTGGCCGTCAGCTTCTTTAAAGCCAGTAAATACAGGTAATTTGTCAAAGTCCATAGAATAGAAAAGGGAGCAGTTCTTTTAAGAAAGAGCTTCAATGTCAGACCATCTTCACCAAAAATCCGACTGCATTCCCTAGGAAAGACAAAGAGATTAATATGCAGGTAGCTAATGGTCACCATCTTGTCTAGCTGACTTTTCACAGCCGTTTTCAGGCAGAGCACAAACACTTGAGGCCATCACAGTGGAACACGGTGAACCCTGTACAGGCTTCAGGGAGTACACAGGCCTCCCTGTCACAGAGCAAGGTGCTCTTCTACTCGGATACTTTCTTGAGACGACTAAGGCAGCCATTCTGCTGTTCTGCACATCCCTGAGGAAGCCTGAGGAAGTACAGGAGAGAGTACTTGCTGAAATCACTAGCAACTGCAAGAGGTTGAAGGTTTTTCCCCAACAGGTGACTGTGACAGGAACAAGATGGCTCCTATCATGTGACCAGGCAGCAGATGACTCCCAGAATCCTGTGGAATAGGGACCCTCATCTGTCTGTGAAGCCACGCACACCTTGGGGTTTTGTTATTCCTCAGATACTATGCTTCTTCCTAATATATCTGCTCAATAGACTAGTTTCTTTTCCTATCAGTATTTTTGAGACACAAAAATGATGAAAATCTCTGCAATGACTAAAACTGGTCAAACTAAGTCTGATAAAGCTCAGGTTGTACTTATATACAAGGATCAGCCATTTTGGACGACTCATCTGAATTCATTGTGTGAAAACAATCACTTCGATTAAATCTTAATTAGTTTGATATCTGATTAAATTGAGTAGTTCAAGAGCTCTTTTTAATCAAAATGTGCAATCCATCAATACACAAAAGCAATACTGGAAGCAATAAAATTGCAATGTCTATACTACTACTGATTGAAACAGACTTGCCAGTGAGAACATTTAGGTTGTTTTATTTTCCCAGTTACTCAGGAACATTTAAGCAAATATAATGTGCCAGGGATTATATTTCCAAGAGTTGTGTAAATCTCATGTTCAAAGTAACAAGTTACTAACATGTCTATAGCAGAAAGTATTTACATGACTCTAGATAGTACTGCTACTAGATAGTCTTCCAGCTTTCCTGCTTTTGTGTGTGCACATGTGTGGGGGCACACTGGGGATTGAATCCAGGGCCTTTGCACTGAGCTACTTCCCCAGACACTCCCCCAGTTTTTTTAGAGACAGTCTCCCTGTGTCGCTATGTGGCGCAGTGTGGATTCCTGCTTGGAATCCTCCTGTCTCATCTCTCAGAGTGCTGGGATTATAGGAGTGCTTGGCTGTGCCAGCTTCTCTTCTAGCTTTTACTAAAAAAGATATCATTGTGTCTCAAAGGATTACAAACCAAAGCAATGTCTACCCAGTGTTTGCCTTATGTAGACAGAACAGCCTCCCCGACATGATGACCACACAAAGTGCGGGAGTTGCGAAGGCCCTCAGCACGGGGAGTAGAGTCTTCAATGCCGGGCCTCAGTGAAGGCTGCTTTCAAGCAGCTGAGAGTGCTGGGCATTGTGTGTCAGTGACTCCAAGAAGGTTAAAGCGCACATTGCACACACAGAGCCTTGTGCTGTGGTCTTACTTTCACACGAGATAGAGGAAGGGAGGATCATCATGACATGAAAATGAAACTTCTCAAAGGTAAGTTTTAACTTGACAGAGACACAAGCTCAGTAAAGGGATTAAATAACTTAAAGGCAAAGCTTTCTTTAAAGTAAACAGAAATGTGGTCACACAAAAGGAACATGAATGGCCACTCTGAAGCCCAAGAGCCACTGGGAATTCTGGGGCAGCATCAAACAGGATAAGCAGCAGTGTTCCTGCACCAGCCTGGGCATGAGTCGTGTTCTGTGCTCACAAAGGAGCACGTTTCACAAGAAAGCTGTTGCACAGAGCTGGAGCTGAGAGTTGTGGGTTTATTCTGTCAACCGTAACCACTGAATGCCTTTGTCAATACACTTTTACCAGTAACCACAACAAAGCCCCTTTTTGTATAAGTACCGCACGCTAACCGATTGCACCACTGGAGCCCCTAAAGCCCCTTTCTGATGAAAGGATTTCTTTTTCTTCTCACTGGCCCTACCCAGTAGCTGTTCTTCCTAATGAGAGTCCACCACCATGTTGGCTTGGATGCTGACACGCAAAGTCATAGGATGGAGGTGAGGGAATGCTCCAATCCTGCAGTGAGACCGCTTGAGGCTAGGGAGAAGCCTGCGGCAGATGCTGGGAAATGCTACACCCAGCAAGGCCTGGCCCTCAGGGGTCTGCTTCCTTTCCATCCTGCTTTCTTTGCCCATCTCCTCCATTGCCAGCATCCTCCTTGTTTGTCACTACTGTTGCAGGAATTAAAAATAATCTATCCAAATTCTAGGTCACCTGTGTAAAACCTTATGCTATGTAAGCAGTAAGTGTTAAGAAATGTGAACACTAAGAGATAGATTTTTATGGGAAGGACTTAACAGTAGGTCTCTCTTTGGGATGATAAGATCAGAATCTTTGGACAAGAAGTATTGACAGGTGGCAAATCTTGGAATGAAGTGTAGAAGGTGAGGGAGCACTAATAACTTAATCATGCTCATCATTATAGCAGCAGGTGTTAGTTACTGAACTCTCTCTCATCAAATAGTACCCTAAGCACATTTTATAGGTGCCTGACAGAGTAGTATATATTTGGCTCTAATTCATTCTTCCTGAAGATTTTTTTTCTCAGAAAGCACCCATATTAAAAATTAATGTATAATCTATATTTTCTAAATTTCAAATTCACCCAAGGCACTTTAATTCAGTTAGCATACAATTCAAATAATTGAAACATCAAAACTATCCAAATTGACAACCATTACCATCTAGATTTGATACTTTATTGAAAATTCTTTTGATGTCAGAGATAAGAAAAAAATCTGAAATGCTTTCATACTGTTCAGGAGAAAAATAGTCAGAAGTCCTTGTGCTAGGGAACAAATTCTGTTTCCAGTCTTATATACTAACTCTATTTTCTCCTCGTTCAGCCACGAGAGCTTTGGGAGTACCTCCGTGGCAGATGGTGTTAATGAGTTTACAGGGAAAAAAGATCAAGGATCTAAGAATTTCTGACAATGTTTACTTCTCATTTTGCTCTCCCTGGAGAGCAATCTTTTCAAAGACAATGTTCTTTGCCTGACGATGGAAGCTCTTTGATTTGATTTCAGAAATGGCCAGTTTCACTCCTACCCTCTCTAACTGGTGGAGATGTCTTGTCAAAGTACAGAATTTGCAAAGTTCGGAGTTAGTCTAACATGAGAGATGGAGAGAAGATGAAGTTTATCCCCTGAAACAACACTTCTGTCAGCAGCAGCCTCTTCTAAATGTGTTATCTTAGGTAACACCAGTGTGGCTTGCTCTAGATGCTCTCGAGGTTGTACTCCTTCAGCACATCTTTTGTTGTTTTTATCCCCATGTGTGTCAAAACCAGAGAAGCCTTTGGGTAAAGCACACTTCCCATCTGGTACACACAGCCATGTTCAAACAGGGACAATTGCGGTCTGATAATCACATTCCCCTGCTCTTACTTATTAAGCGTTGTCATTTAAAACACATCTGCACCAGGACCATTTCTATTTGTTGAGAATCGAATACAAAATGTCTTTAGAGGTCACAGATATAGGGCTTTCTTCTTTCTCCCAAAGCAGAAAACATTTATTCTTTTTAAAGTTTCTTTAACTATAATTCAGTTTTCATGGACTCCCATAGAAAATCAGTTCATAGCATGACTTTAAAATTCCCAGCCACTCCCAAGTTGGTGATGGGAAATGCAAGCTGAAGTTAGACCATCACAGTTTAAGTTTTTAGGAATAATCTTTATAATGCACCAATTATAGTAGTCATTCCTTATGTTTGTCACCTCAGGTGTATTAGGTGTAGGATGACAAAGAAAGGTTATTTTGGCTTCTGCAAGACAAATCTGTTGTCATTCTACTACTGAGCAATAAACAGCCTCTGCCAGCTGCTATCCACAAGGTCCCCCTTTTCTCTCAGTGATGATGTCAGCCCGAGTGATTGATTGATTGTCCTTGAAGTTATTTCCCATGTTTGGGCTTTTTGTTCTGGGCAAGCTGTCCCTAACAAAACAACTTTGGCCTAAGGGCTGCTTCTTTTGCTTTCCTTGAGTTCTGCACAGGCTGCAGGATGTTAGTCTTGCCAACTCCTGAGGTGGGGCCTGCTGAAGCCCCACTTAGCATGGAGCAACCGCTAGAGCTAGAAGACTCCCAGGCACACCCTGCTGTCACTGTGCACCACTAGCAGAGACATGCCCCAGTGCTCCCAGCCAGCCAGCAGAGAACAGCATCTGTACATATTTCTCTTTCTGGATTTGGGGCACTGGGATATTCTTTTAAAATGTGAATTTCAAAGAAAAAAAGATACAGATTTAAATTAGGGTTCCATTATTTATAATTGTTTGAACTTGGATAAGTCACTGTACCTGTCTGAATCTGCTCCCTGCTATGTTAAAATGGGAATAATAGCATCATCTTAAAAGGTGACTGTTGTTGTCACCGATGAGAGATACAAAAGCAACAGCACGGTGCCTGGCGTGCTGTAGACACTTTTACAAAGTGAGGACTGATTCTGCCTCTGTGTGTTCATTCACTAATCTTAGATCCTGCTTCCCCACCCTCCTACAGGGATCTCATCTCACATTCTAAAGAGGTGAGAGTGTTCATATTTAGATATAATTTTCGAACCTCTCCTATCCACCATTTAACATTTTACCTACCTGAATTTTTTCATTGGAGATTGTTTTTCTTGAGCAGTGGCCAGATGCCCAGAATAATAGACCGGGAAAAACATAATGTTCCAGTTTGTTGAAAACCATGTCATGAAAAATGGACAGTAGAAGTTCTTATAAGTGATTTTTACAATCTGTGTGGTTCCAACCCAAGACGATGACACTGACAAGATGATCAAGAGTCCCCAGACAGCCTTCAGAAGCACAGCTGTGCAGGACAGGCAGCGAGCCTTGAGTCTGTTTCCTTGACTGCTGTTCTCAGGATGAGTCTGCATCCCATCATCCCCTGGAAACAAGAAAGAAATGCAAATGGGTGGAAATCAAGTTATGATGCAGCAATCAAATGCACCAGCTCCTTAAAAAAGATGCATGCAACCAGAGAGATAGATGGCAGAATCACTCATGCTGTCTCCGGAATCTCTGCCCTGCAGGTCCAGTGCAGACCTCACCTGTCACCCAGCATGCAAGGGTGCTTCTTCCTGCACATGGTAGATGTTTTGCTCTTCTCCAGGGCTCTTGCTCCTTCCTTGGAAGAGCATTCCAAACTCAGCTTTCACAAACTTTGGCCTTGGCATGTGATTCGCTTTACACAATTCTATATATACAAGCAAGAGGTGTACCACAATCCAGCAGAAACTCTAAAGAGGTGCCAAAAGTCCCCACTAACTCCCTTACTATTGTCCTCTGTCACTGAGATGGAAAATCCCAAATGAAAGTTGTTCTTTCAGTCTGTATGAAGGAATGGGCACAACCCAGCCAAAAAACCCTGTGTCCACCAACATGAAAAATGGGAAAGAAACATTTGTTTTTATGTTCCACTGAGATTTTTTTTTTTGGCTGTAATGGGTATTGAACCCAGGTTGTTCATACTGAGCTACATCCTTAGCTCTTTTTACATTGACACAGAGTCTTGCTAAGTTGGTAAGATGCCCAGGCTGGGCTTGACCTTGTTGTACTCCTTTCTTGGGCTTCCAGAGTGCTGGGATTACTGGTGTGCACCACCACACCAAACTTCGTTGACATCTTTTTAAAATGGTGGCAAAGGTGATTATATAATTAAAAAGTGATGTGTCCTAAGCATAAGGCAAGTCTTCAGGACACAAACTCATTCCCCACCTCACAACACATTACTATTTCATGTATTCCTGGGGACACAATAGGCTCTGCTTTGTATTTTTGTATCTGCTAAGAAAATTTAGTAGCATTTTTTCACATTAAATTAGCCAAAGCTCTCTGAAATTGGCAATTATAAAAGCCTAATAGAGAAAATAAGTTCAGCATATTCAGGAAGCTGACTAAGATTGGAGGCGCTCTGAGTCCCTGAGCTGAGATCTCAGTAGTAGCCTCTGGGGAAGGAAGGCAGAATCATCTGCAAGATTCTCCTGTGCCACCAAGAACCACTGTGAGCATGATGTCCATGCTGGTGGTAAAAAGTCTGCCAGTAGCAGTGGAACGGGCTTCTCAATCCACTCTCCAGAGCCTGCTGGTCTGTGGCTAGCTGTGGCTGGTCTAGGCATGACTGGCACTCTGGGTTACAAGCCTCTACCTGATAGGTCTTTCTGATGCCAGCATTTGGGGACACAAGCTTGGAAAGTGAACTCTTCCTTTGGGAAAAGGAAATAAGTATAAACACAGTAATTACGACATGACTTGTAAGTTTTATAAACAGCACTCAATTCTCAAAGCTAGGGCTCTCTTTTATCTAGCCAACAAACCTTTTGGAGACTCTACCAGGAACTGGTGTACTAGCAGGATCCCAGGGGTTTAGGTCAAAGATGAAAGACTTAAGCTCAAAGTCTGGTGGAAAATCAGAAAACACATCCAATACCAGGGGATGAGGGCCAGCTCTGAAAATGTGAAGCCACATAAGGCAGAGAAGCACTCATTAAAGGCTGAGGTGGGAAATGGTGAGGAGAGACTTCCATGAGGCAGTGATATGGAGCTGAGTGTGGAGGCCAGAGTGAGCCACCTTCCATGACTGTGTGCAGATACTTCCTGCTCTTGATGACAGTGCGGAAATTTCTTCTAAGCTCTTGTGACTTATGCAGAGAGCAGGGGGGAAAAAGAAGGATAAATAGGAAGGTAGTATGAGAGACCACCATGTTGGGAGGCTGGGAGAGGACCACAAACCTACTACCTTCAATAGGTACTGTCACGCCCACGTTATAGATGAAAAAACTGAGACTTGTGTTATAGGTTACCCAAGGTTGAAGCCATGTCAGTTCAGTATGACTGGAGCGTCCCAAGCTTTTATTACAAACATTCATTCTGTTTAGATTTTCAGCCTTTAGCTTTCCATATGAGCACTGGAAGTTTCACAAATAGTATAAAGAAAAATTTATTTTCTGGCTGGCATGGCAGTCTTGCATGGGGTTTAATAGTAGCAATACCTAAGAGGAAGGTGTGCCCTACTGCACTGCAGATCTCATTTATATCTAGGACTATCTCATGAAGCAGGAATGATTCTATGAAAATTTTAAGTGTCTCTTTGAGATCCAGCAGGCCACCACCCTCACCTTCTTGAAGATTGCTTCTGTAACAACACCATCATGCCACAGGATAGAACTTTTAGTGACATCAATAATCACCAAAATCCTTCCACATTTTTGACCAATTTTTTTCTGGTAAGAAGATTTAATTATTGTCAATTCTTTAATTCTAAAGCACAGAAGGATTGAGTCTCCAGAAGTCTTATTTTTCTGTCCACCATTCTGAAGCATGATTTTCTAGAGTTTTGTTCATGGTTTTGTATATATCATTAAAATTGGTTTTGTAGGAATTCCACTGACTTCTATGAAGTTTTATTGAGATCATACAAATTGATGGCCATGAAAACATAAGTTTAGGTCCTGGTCTGCCAATGTGTGGTACTGAGACTGTGTTTAATTCCTAACTTAGCTTTTTTTTTTTTAATCTATCAAGCTATGGTAAGATCTATCTGATGGGATTCATTTTGATGTTAAGTACCACAGGAGTCATGAAAGGATGGCGAGCTTCTTTTCAGTTTACTCCCCCTTTCTCTCATCTATTTGGTGCCCTGGGATAGCCCCAAGTTTCTAATAAACTTCACAGAGTACATTAGGTTCTATGTGATCCGAAATGGTGTGGTTTAGAAATCTGTAATTCATGTATACAGATAGGCCACATCTTCATTACCCAGCATATTTAATTAACTGGAACACTCTGTTTTGTAAACCATTGGATAATAGGAATATGACTGTAATTTATTAAAGCCAATTAAGGCTTTTTGAAGATCTAAGAAAATGTTATTTTCTTCACTTTTAAAAAACAGTTTTGACCTTGGGGCCTAGAACATTGTTAAGACAACAGTTTAAAAAATCTGTTTTTGAAAAATAATCTTCTCATATAAAAAAAATCTATTCAAAAATTAGTAGAATCCTAGAAGAGATTTTCATATCTCCCATATCCCCACCTTTCTGCCCTCCTACCCCTGACTGAATTCCTTAAATTGCCTTTTTCCTCCTCCTTTTCCTTCCTCTAAAGCCAGTTGTTTTCAACATTCTGGAACTTTTGTTTGTTTTTAAATACCCAGGAGGGTTTTTTTTTCATATTTGCTTTGTAGTTTTCACTGTTATTATTACTATTTTTAAGGATGAAAGAGATTTTACTATGTTGCCAGCCAATCCAAAGGAATAAATACTGGTAGATAAGGAAGACTTAGAAAAAGCAGGTGGAAAAGATGTAGTGGAGGTGATTGTAGATCCAGGTGGAGGAACTAATATCAGACGGACACACAGGCCAGAAAGGATCGTGTAGGGAGAGTAATTGGTGCACAAAAGCACAGGACCTTTCTGAGGTTGACAAGCAAGCATCTGTTAGCACACAATTGTTTCCTCTTTTGGGGAAAGTGATGATATATAGTTATAGAATGAGAGGAGTTATGAATATGAGTTTGTATTCTCCCAACAGGAGATAAGATGTCTGCCACCAGACGGCAAGTAGCAACCTTATGGGCCCAGCTGCATTTAGAAATTTTAAATTTGCTGGGAAACTCACAGGCATGGTTCTGAAATGTGTCTAGCAATTCCAGTAACTCATGAGTTGCTGAGAGGCCGGGTGAATGTAAAGAAAGGCTAAAAGTCTCTTATCAGGAAATGGACGTCACGGAGGTAAGGTCTCTGGCAAGAGTAAGATTGGGAGACTACAAGGGCACCAGGGTCTGGTAGTCCTGATGAAAACTCAGATTCCATGATTTTATTGATTAAATTCTTTGAAGAGTTGATACGATGTGTTACTGATAAGGAAATAATGCACACTAGGGGAGGGCTTTGCTCCTCCTATGTTTTTGCCATAAAATGTTCTGTTCAAGCAATGCAACTGTACTGCATGATGTTTCTACCTAAGTTTTCAAGAATATTCTGTTAACTCTGCCCATCCACCTCAATGAGCATATTCAGCCTGTAGGTTGGCCCACACTCCTACCCCATAGATTTCTATATAAGCTTGCTTCTATTTCTGTTCTGGCTCAGACTTAGGAGTATGAACTCTTCTGAACTTGCTGGGATAATAAAATTTGGATTCTTCCATCTCTCTGAGTGCTGCCCCCCGGTTTCTTTGTCTCCAGAGCCCTTCAGATAGCTGTAACATTTGGCTGTAACACAGAGCTGTGACACTTGACTGTAACACTGAGCTGTCCCACTTTGCTGTAACATTATTATTGAATCCCAGGGATGAGGTAAAAGATCCTGGATTTAGACACTTCAAAGATGAAAAAACCTGGCTACCTTGTGAACTTCATTAGATGTTCCTTAGAAGTCATTGTCTATGTGTTCAATTCTTCAACTGTAGGTTTTTGTATTTGTAACACTGTACACCCCTAATAGATTGTATCTACCCATTTCCCACCTTCTTTGTCCCCTCATTTGATGACCCTTCCTCATGTTCACTCACAGGAGTCCACAGGGCAACCCTACATTCTGTGCTCATGGGGGGTGTGCTCTCTCTCTCTCTCATTTTGGAAGATAAGATTTAGTGGCATGGGAAACTGTTTATGTTAGACTATTAAGTTTAAGATTATGAAACACTACATTGACTGCAATTTTATTCTATACACACACAACCAAAAACTGAAAAACACCACACTCTTAAGAGAGCTTTTGCAACTAGCTAGAAGGCTACAAAGATACATTAGTTTAAGAAGAGCTCACCCACATACCTGATCTGTTCTGTCTCTCGACTCTGTGTCCACACACTCCAGAAGATCCTCGGCTCTGAAGCTCAAGAATAGGAGCAGAAGAATCTTCAGTGACAGACAGAGGGGAGAGTTGTCTGCTGATGCCAGTGTGTGAGCTGGGGCAGTTGGTGCCTGGCTTACATCGAGTGACTGATGACCTGGAGGTGCCTGGGAAGACAGAGTGCACACACCACTTTGAGAAATTCCTGGGGGAAAATTGGACTTAAATTTCAAATGCCTTTGCAGTAATGTATGTGACAATCAAAGACCTGAGGAGCTCATTTCTACTGCCATAAGTGGGGCTCCTAAAAAGAAAATGCTGTGTTGCCAAGGTCTGTTTCTATAAGATAAAGAACATTTTTTTTTAATAAATCCATTAACTACAGATGAACATGAGAAGATGGTGCTTGGGTAGAAATTTGTGTTCTGAATTAAAACGAATAGGCAAATACTTTATTGTAAGGAAAGCAAATATCTGTTATGCGTGCTTCCACCCTTTGCTTCCTAAGACAGTCAAATTCTTTTTTTTTTCCCATTAAGTTTATTAGTACATTTTAGGGATAAAATACAGTTACATTCTTCATTGGGAACTTGTACCATTGCATGAGTATCTTGGCTCTTTTTTTTCCCCTTTCCTTGCCCTCCCTTCACCCCTTCCACCCTTCCCTATTCGCAAAGACTTTGTTTCCATTTTTTTCTTCTCATATTTTTTCTTTTCCCTGTTTTCCTTTCCCCTACCCCTTCTACTTCCTCTGCTCCTTTAGACCTTTTCTTCCTGTTACACAATATCAATTAGACATTTTTAAAATTACAATATAAAGATCTAGGAGATATTACCACAGATTTTACAGAATTTAAAAGGATATAGAAACCATATTTCAAAAAATTGTTTTGAAATAAATTTGACAACTTATAAGAAGTACCTTGGAAGAAAAATTGATGAAACTAACTCTAGAGGAAATATAAAATTTGAATAGCACCTGTTAAAGAAAGTATATTCCTAGCTTGGAAACCTACCTATACGACACCAGCAGGCTCACATACATTTTAACTGATAAATTATATCAAACACTTAAAGCAGAGAAGCTGAGCTAGTCCCAGACCCTGAAGGAAGCTCCCCTGCTGCCACGCCATGCTCCTGGGGCAGAGAAGGTGAGCCAGGCCCAGCACCCAGAAAGAAGCTCCTCCACTGCCATCCCACACTCCTAGGGCAGAGAAGCTGAGCTGCCCAGGCAACAGAAGCACACCCCCCCC
>NW_004624884.1:2588961-2601244 GCF_000247695.1 Heterocephalus glaber
CAGAGAGTCCAGGTGGTTGAGTATCAGATTGTTCCATCTTGTTTCCCTTTGGGGTTGCTGTAGGTGATCTGGAAGTCTGTTTTTGAGTCTTGTTTATGTGTCTTCTCATTTCCATGAGGGGCGTGCTTCTGGCATCAGCATGGTTCACCTTCTCTGCCCTAGGAGCATGAGGACTGTCAAATTCTTACCTGCTAAAATTGCCAGTGTCATCTCCATCAGATCCATTATTCAGTTTTCCATCAGATTGAGCACTGAAGTCCAATTCTACATGCTGTGCCCAGAGGAGCCCAACACACCTTCCTTCACTTGAGCCTTTCCCAGCTGAATGGTGTGCTTCTTAACATTAAGAGATAAACATCAATGCACTACCAGTCACCAAACTCCAAACCTCACTCATATGCCACTACTTTTACCACACATGTTCTTTTTCTATTCCAGGATCCCACATTACATTTAGTTATCTTGTCCCCCTTATCACCTATGATCTGTGGCAGTTTTTTAATTTTTCCCTGTTTTTCATGACCTTGACAGTTTTGAGGCATGTATCTGACATATGCTTGAGAATGTCCCTCAGTTGGGGTTTGCCAGATGTTTTTCCTTATGAGTCTACTGGGGATATGGATTTGTGCAGCGGAGTGTAATATTGATTATGCTCAAATCAGGTTGTGAAGAGTTAACCCCACAAGTGTCTTGTTTATAGAAGTGAGTCTGGCTGAAGTCTACGTGCTGAGGTCAGAGTAAGTTACACCCAAATTCTGTTCCCACAACTAAAACCTTCAGACTAGAAGGACAATGTTCCAATTACAATCATTCTGTTCCTAATTTGAGAATACTTGGTCTTGTCCTTTATGAGCCTTGTTTACATTAATTTGCATAGAAACCACACATCGTTTTTACCCCAATTGATTGCCAATAAAAGTCAGTGCCTGAGACTGTCCAGCGCCTTTGTCAGTTGCGCCAGCATTGGTCATCCTGGCACCCCACTTTCTCTCTCTAAATTCTGTCTCTTAGTGTATTCCTTTTCTCAGGACTGTATTGAACACTGGCCAGGTGGGTACTGGAAACTGACTACAGGGTTCTCCAGCAGGTTTGGGGAAAGAACACTAGAGAGATGCAGTGTCCTTCTTGTCATGTAATACCAGTCACTGTTTGCTACCAGCATGACTAATCACTGCTCATGTTGGCCATAATCATCTGGCCACAGTGGTGGTTCTCAGGTTTCTCCACTGTCGTTTTCTCCCTTTCCTATACTCTTCTTTATTGCCAGTCACCGAGTGCAGGTTACTGAACCTCCCTGAGTGAGGGTGGGAATGTTAAGCTTTACCTTCTAGAGAGAGTGTGTCTGCATATACCGTCTGAAATTCTTATGTAGAGATTTGCTTCTTTTCCTCTTGTTTATTATTCAGTGATTTATTTTTTATCAGGATGAGCTCATGTATGTTTATTTCATACTTCAGGTCATGAACAAATTGCATGGCTTATTTTTGGCTCAAATTACTCCAGCTTTGGCCATGGGAAGCTCATTCAGATTGCCTTCCTAATTCCTGTAATACACCCTCATTATTTTGTTATTTTTTAAACCTCTTCCTTGTTTCTTTGTTTAAAAAAATACCCTGCACTAACCTTTTATTTTTCCTGGCCCACTCCTAGATTGAATAATTTCCCCATGTGTCCCTGTCTCCTTGGATAATAGTATTTAGAAGTCATGGTGTGCTCAATATCATGGTCATAGGTGTGCTCATTGTTACTGATGTACCACAGAATCTAGGCCCTCTCAGTTGTCAGAGCTAGAAAACTGTGTATGTGTGTCAACTTGTAAATACATATACATATATATGTATATTCCACAATTATTTCTGTATCCATCTATCATACCCTTTGTTTTGGTTTCTGAGAAGTGGGCAAAATGTTCTGGGTATAGTGTGACCTCAAAGCATACCTGTTGGTTCTAACAAGGATCAACTGGGGTGATGAGCTAGAGAGAGCCAGAGTCAACAGGCCCTGATGAACATTGGCTCCAAGAGAGGAGCTCTGCTGTTTCCACTCTGTGAGCACTTGTGTTTGCTTTCATACATTCCCATCAGTTCTTTTATTCTCACAGACACAGAAAAGGGGCAAAGGGAAAGGGAAAGGGAAAATGGGAGGGGTGGGGGAAAGGAAAGACTATGGAATTAATATGAGAAAATGAAAAAAAATGGAAACAAAGTCTTTGTAAGTAGGGAGGGATGGAGGGGTTGAAGGGAGGGGAGGGGAATGGGAAAAAAATAAGAACCAAGAGAGATTATGTAGAGGTGCAAATTCACAATAATGAATGTCATTATATTGTGTACCTAAAATGTACCAATAAAATTAACAATAAAAAAAGAAGGGGAATAGAAGTCCGGATCATGAAGGCTGTGTCTCATGGTGCTTCTGAGAAGGCAGAAAGAGAAAATTTCAAATGAAAACTCAAGCCTTGAACTAATGATGGCATCTTTGCTTTAATTTGGCTTTGAATCCATCGTGTTAGATAACAGGTGAAAAATCATTCGAAGTCATCAAATTAGAAATGAGAAGCACTGTTGTCCAGAAGAAAAACAAGCATGAGTCCCTGAGCTGTCAGGAACCATAGGCACCTAGAACCTGCAGTAAGAACTGAGTACAACAGTGTGACCTTAGAGGAGAGCAGTAATTCCACAATCCAGGCCTCTTCACCCATGACAAAAGCTCCTCTTATTTTCATTTCTCTGTCTCTCTCTTTTTTTTAATTTTGGAAAAAATATATAAAGACATAGTTAGCTATACCATCTATTATAGGTTTTTCAAGTTGATCTAATTGAAAATTATTATTTAATATTGAGTTTAAAGATGTACAGCTACTGAAAAAACCAACAGAAGCGTTCTTTCCTGATTACCATGCTTGAGTTAATGCTATATCAATATTATTATAAAGTGTCAAAAATACATGAGGTTTTTACTTTACAAATCCAAAATGTTTATTACATCTTTCACAGCCATATTTCTAACTGAGCAGTTCAAATTCAATGGAACAAGGCTGAGATTCAGGGAATGCTCAATTACTCATGCTCTTCGAAGAGGAGCCAATGCTCAGATATTCTGTCTTTTTAAAAATTTATCTTGCAAGCATCTTTTAATTTACTTTCACATAAGTGTGTCTTCTCATAATTTCTTCCATTAATAGAAGGTTCGTTTTGTGATCACTTGGCAAACGCAGGTAGACAGGAGGGTGTGTAGAAATGGATCGGGTAGCAAGCTGAAATGAGATACTGGCCCCAGTTACCTTGAAATGTTGGTGACTCTTGTGCAGCTAGCAAGTGGTAAACTGGGCAGCCACAGCAGTGATTTATTTGCTTCCTTGTTTCCACTGCAATGTTTAATCCTGGCTTTGTACCTTCTGTGCCTTATGTGATATGGCCCGTTGCCTGCTGCCAGCCGCTTTCTGCTGGTGGGTTTGGGAATGAGATCTGAGAGTTATTCAGCCACTGCACACAAAATCATTGTCCTGCAAGCCAAGCTTTAAGCCTCATGGCAAGGCCTAGAGGCCCATTTCAGGACATGGGCTATGAAACAGTCATCTCAGAGCCTCGAAATGAAGACACTGTTCTGTTTTGCCTGGTCTTGTACCATTGAATTACATAAAGCCAGCCCTGATAATAATATTCAGAATGTCACCTGACATAAAGATGAGTATTACAAATAGACCAAAGGTATGTTTTACTTTTTATGCCACAGTCAGCGCCTGTATAGAAGCAGGAATTGCAGCTCTGTGCACAGTACTCAGACTTTAATAGGTATTGAGAATAGCTGTATTAGGAATGATAGGTAAGATGTCTAATTAGTCCAGTTAGGTGGGTTCCCTGTCCCTCTGAAAGACATCTGGGCCCGTAGGAAGAGAGCCATTCTGGGTGACTTTTCATATTGGTCCAGGCAGGAGAATATAATTTCTGGTTGGACTCTGCATGTTCTCAAATTCAATTTGGTTCAACAAAAAGCTATCAAACACCTACTATTTGGCAAGTATTATGTCAAGGGAAGTGTCAGACAAATGAAGACTCTATAGTCTTTGCCTATATGGAGCTGTCAACTTAGTCTTAGAGTCAGACGTGTAATGAATTAAATATAACTTAATGTTTTTAAAAATAATTTTTTAGTAGTATATATTTGTAACATGATAATTACATGTGTTTTGGGGAGTCGGCACATATACATGTCACTTCTTAATCATCTTTACTACCCCTTCACCACTGCCCCTTTTCCTAGTAACTCTCCTTTATTTTACTCTTTATCTATATTTTGGGCTTTTCATATGAGAGAAAACCATGCTATACTTAACCATCTGTGTCTGATTTATGTCACTTCCTATTATGGTGTCAAGATCCATCCACTTCCTTACCAGTGGCCGAAATTTATCCTTCTTTATGACTGAGTAGTACTCTACCATGCATGTATACACCATTTCCTTTATTCACTCATCTGTTAATGGACATATAGCCATTCCCATAATTTATCTACTGTGAATTGTGCTTCTATAAATGGGTTTTCATGTATCACTGTAATATGAATACTTTAACTCTTTCTGGAAGGTACCCAGGAGAGGTATGCCTGGGTTAAATGGAATTTCTACTGTTAGTTTTTTTGAAGAATCTCCATACTGATTTCCATAGTGGTTATACTAGTTTACATTCCCACTAACAATGTAGAAGGGTTCCTCTTCTCCCACAACCTTGCCAGCATTTATTTTTTGAATCCTTCATGGTAGACTCTTTTGAGAAATGTCTATTCATTTCAGTTGCTCCTTTTTTAATTGGGTCATTTGGGGTCTAAATTTTTTGAGTTATTTATATAATCTAGATACTAGTCCTCTGTCCAAGAAGTAGCTGTCAAAAATCTTTTTCCCTTTCTGTAGGTTGTCTCTTCACTTTGTCGATTATTTCCTTTGCTATGTTGAAGCTTTTTAATTTGATATGATCCCATTTGTTGATTCTTGGTTTTATTTTTTGTAGAATTGGGGTTCTGTTCAGAAAGTCCTTGCCTACAATGATTATGTCTTCAAGAGTTTTATCTATTTTATCTTCCATATTCAGTGCTTCTGTTTTCATATCTAAATCTTTGATCCATTTTGATTTAACTTTAGTACAGAGTAAGCAATATGGGTCTAGATTCATTCTGCAACTGGATAACCAGTTTTGCCAACCCCAATTTGTTAAAGAGGCTGTCTTTTCTCCAGCATTTATTTTCAACCCTTTGTGAAAGAGCAGATGGCTAAAGAACATGGGGCTGTTTCTGTGTCTTCCAATTTATTGATCTACATATCTGTTTTTGAGCCAGTACCACGATGTTTTTGTCATTGTAGCTTTGTAGTATAACTTGAAATCTAAGATTGCGATGGCTTCTGCTTCTGCTTTGTTCTTGTTGTTCAGGATTGCTTTGTTTATTCTGGGTCTCTTCTGGTTCTACACAAATTTTAGAATTATTTTTTTCCTAGTTTTATGTAGAATGTTGCTGGTGTTTTGATTGGAATTGCATTAGAGCCAGATATCATTTTTTCTAATATAGCCATTTTGACAATATTGATTCTGCCTATCCAGAAACAGGCAATGTCTCCCAATTTTTTAATGTCTTCTTCAATCTCTTTTATCAGAGCATTATAGTTTTTGTTCTAAAGGTTTTTCACTACTTTGGTTAGGTTAATTTCTAGGTATTTAATTTTTTTGAAGCTACCATAAACAAGATTGTTTTCTTGATTTCTTTCTTGGTAGGATTATTATTGGTATATAGGAATGCTACTGATTTTTGCATATTGATTTTTTATTCTGCCACTTTACTGAATTTGTTTATTAGCACTAAGACTCTTCTGGTGGAGCATTTTTGTTCTTCTATGTAAAGAATTATATCAGTTACAAATACAAATAGCTTGACTTTTTCTTTTCCTATTCATAACCTTTTTATTGTTTTCTCTTGCCTGACTTGTCTAGCTAAAGTTTTGAGTAGTATACATAATTTACTGTTAACTGGGGACAAAGAGGAAAAGGACCAAGTGATTCATGCAGAAGCCTGGAGCATGGAAGTTCCTGTGGGAGGGGACATCAAAGGTAGCCTGGAAGGATGCATACCATTCATCAGACAGGGATTTAAACTTAAGAATAGGCCATCTGGTCAGGGGAATCTTTTAGGAACACATATTCAGAGGTGTAAAGTGCATATTATGAGACTTAAAAGTCAGATGATGACCTCTGAAATGTTGAGATCTGAGTATAAAGAGCACTGAAAATCCTATTGTTTTACTCATACCTGTTATTTGAAAAGGAACTTGTCTAATTGAGATGCAACCAGCAGATAGTGGTTAAGAATCCAGGTTGCCTAAATCTGAGGAGACCTGGTAGGAATGTGGGCTCAGACATATCCAACTCAAGACACTGAGCCAAAGGTGCATGTGAATCTCTCTCCATGTGCCTCCTTCTGTGTTGTATGCACCTCTGAGGAGTGTTTGGATTAAGTGGCTCTTAGGAAATACTCAATAAGTGTAGATGATTAAACCTAATAATGAGCATGTAAACAAAAATGACTATAAGTGGTACTTCATAAATTAATTAGAATGTTGACTTCATAATTAGAAATCTAATCTAAGTTGGTTTAGGAAAAAGAGTTTTAGGAGCTTAACAACCAGTAGACAGGATATCTAAGATGTCCCTAAGCTTCAGGAACAACTGGAACCAGGGTGGGGTGCATCCGACAGTCTCCCTATGGCTCTATCTCTCACCAGGCAGGCCTGGGGCACCAGCCTTATTTCTTGTCACTTAGCCTCTGCTTTCCCTTCTTTGCAGAAAACTTGAAGTGCTCATGTTTTCATTATCACAACTTTAGCCTTCTGAGAGAAATCTTGTTACATAGTGTCAAAATCTTGAAGAAGGGACTTGTGTATTATGCTGACTTGTTGTCTGACTTCTGTGACCAAGGGTGGGGACACTGCCAACAGGCTGCAGCTCCAGGAAAGGCTGGGAGGAGCTGGGCAGAGGGAGCCTTGGGAATCTGCTCTAGGGATGTCAAAGGAAGAGGGAAAAAGGAAGAACCTCAGCCACTGAGCAAAGCAATTATTTGGAAAGACCGAGTAAAAGGTGTGGGGTTCTCAGACAAATTGAAAAGCCAAACTGATAAAGAGGAACTAGAAAAAAAAATCTTTGGAAAGCACCCTGAGGGAAAAGTAAAGTGTCAAGCAAGTTTCCCTGTGATTAAGTGGAAAGTGACAAGGAAGGTAACAGACTATATTGGTGATATCACTTAAGCAAGGGCCCTGTCAACCACCTTTATCTCCTATGGACACAAAAAGTCAGTGAGACACTTGGGTTTACCACTACACTCAAAAAGGAGCTGGACACCTTATCCTGGTTTGCGCTGATTATGAGGCCAGCATCATATGTCTCCCAGGCAGAGACACTGGACACACAGAAGGCCATCAGTGCCACCCCAGGGGCAGGTGTGTAAGAGGGGAAGGGGGTCACTGCTTTCTGAAATTCCCAGCCACTTCACGCTGTCACCTCAGGTAAATCACTTGACCTCTCCATATCCTCTGTATCTGAATTCTTTGTGCACTAAAGTAAAAGTATTAGACAGTGATTTCTTGCATCCCTTTAGCTTTCTCTTCTTTGATGTGAAGGTTTTTCAAACAAATACTTGCTCATCATGTTTAAGCACAAAATGACTTTGTCTATTTTCAATTAATTTTTTGTAACCATTTTTATGAGATTCCAGGAGGAAGAGATGGCAAACTTCAATGAGAATAACTTACAAAAGGATGGTCAGGATATGGGGCTGTCAGGGGTTGTTCTCTAAGATGCTCATCCAGCATCACTTGGGAGCTTGTTAAAACTGCAAATTCTCAGCACCTCTAGCCCAGACCTATGCAGTCAGAACTTCTTCAAGGGGGATAACCTAGGATTTAAGGGTTTAAAGAGTCCTCTAGATGATTCTAATTCAAATTAAAAATTAAGAAACACTGTATGTGAGAAATCACAGTGGGTAGGTCAGTACTCAAGTTTAACAATAGCTCTTAGTATGCTTATGCCTAAAAGGACACTGGAGAGGGAGAGTAGAAGAATCTGGAAGGACAGCGGTACTATGACTTAACTACTACAGACACCAGCTGGGGGATCCTGAGAGTATTCCTTTCCTTTGATAACTGCAGGAACTCCCTGTTGGTCAGCCAAAGTCAGGAGACAAGACAAACAGTTCCTCTGGTCTTTAGGTGCAGATCCCAGGCAAAGCAGCAAGTGGAGAAGGGCAGAAAGAAGTCCAGGAGGAGCAAATGGAAGACATACAGCCAGTGTACCATACTCCCACAACAATATTATGATCCCCAAATCAGAGGTTAGGCCACCTGGTCTCCTAAGTTCTCACTGGCTTCATGCTCCATTGATGGATGATTCTTCCAACCAAGCTCTTAGCCCTTGCAAATCAAACTAGCTTTGACTATTTTCAACAATTTTTTTCAGATACTGAGGATTTAACTCAGGGACTTTGCACTGAGTTGTGTCCTCAGCCCTTAGAGAAATTCTTTTTGTTTTTAGATAGAGTCTTGCTAAGTTGCCCAGGCTGAACTAAAAGGCAATCCTCCTGTTGCAGGCTTCCAGAGTGCTGGGATTACAGATGTATGCCACCATGCCTGGCTTCAACTCATTTTTGATGGGTGTTTTGCTTTGAGAAAGACATGATCTTTCACATGAAGAAAATGTCAACACTGAAAAAACATTGAAAACAAAAATATGATCTTGGATTTTTGACTTGGTGTTGGTTAGCAGCCATAATCACTTGACATTTTGTCTTACACAGAAAGCTATTAATAATTCAACAGAAGACAAGATAAAAAGTTATATTTCAGCTTTTTAAAATTCTCAGTCTGTTGAATTGTGAGGACAGAAAATGTTCCCTTATAGTAAGATTATTTTATTGGCTGGGTTTTCACAGAAGTCCACAGGGAATTTGCTCAAGGTTTGCTCTCTTCTTAGGGAAACATAGAGCTTTAGAACTATTGAAAATGATCAACATGGTAGATGGTAAATGTACAACCTGTATTCCAAATTTCCATTTCAGCTTGTATCACTTTATTCTTTAAAAGCTGAATCCCCACTCCAGAACAATTTTATTTCCCTTACCAAGTATTGTGCTCTCCTTGTAACTCTGGAAATTCTTGTTTCATTTCATAAATAAATGTATTTTAAAATAATCTGTCTGGTGCTTATCTATACTTTGGTAGTCCATATATGTTCCATACTTTTTAGAAAGTTTTTCAAGACTTGTTAATTATTTTCTTTTTTTTAAGAGTTTCCAAATGATTTTATTTAACGAACTATTTTACACTTCACATACAATGTGTCACATTATGTTCCAACCAAATTATTTTCTTACAAAATATAATCAAATATTCATTATATACAAGCTAGAATTTTAAGATGCATTTCTGAAATATTCGGGTGCTTATGCAAGTATATTAAAGTGACTTTAAAGATCTTTTAATTAGTAATTCATTTTTATTTACCTAAAATTTGTACTTGAAAGAAAAGACTACCCATAATTATATTTCCACTATACACATCTTGCTCCTACAACAGTCTTAATTTATTCTATCAGAAATAAAAAGTATCTTGTTTACCTATAACTGACTTTAAAACTAAATAAGCTATCAGTGCTATCTATCTTACTTGTAAAAATGAAAATACATAGCATTTATTTAACATCTACCATGTCCCAAAGGCTTACATATATGATCTCTAGAACTTACAAAAACATTGCAGGTGGATTTTATCATCCATATCTTATAGATGAGGGCAGTGAATTATTTAAAGCCCAGGAAAGGATTACAACTCAGGTGCACAAAGTTCCAAAACTTATATTCTCTCTAAATACTTTACTGTATTTCCATTTCAGCCAATCAGTTTTATCAAGATCAAAGAAGACATCAAAAAATGGAACGATATCCCCTGTTCCTGGATAGGCAGAACCAATATAGTCAAAATGGCCAAATTCCAAAACTGATATACAGATTTAATGCAATCCCAATTAAAATACCAACAGCATTCTTCACAGAACTGGAGAAAACAATCCTAAAATTGATATGAAACCAGCAAAAGCAATCCTGGGCAACAAAAGCAAACCAGAAGGGCTGGGGATTTAGCTCAGTGGTGCCGCTGCCTGCCTTGCAAGCAAAAGGTCCTGAGTTCGATCCCCGGCACCAAAAAGAGAAAAGCAAACCAGAATACATCACAATCCTGGGATTTAAATTTTACTACAAAGCTACTGTGATATAAACAGCATGGTACTGGGGTACACACACACACACACACACACACACACACACAAACAGCAAGAGGATCAGTAGAATAGAATAGAGGATGCAGAAACTACCCCAGGCACATTCAGCTATATGATTATTGACAAAGGGGCCAAAAACCATATGCTGGAGAAAAAGCTAGCCTTTTAAATAAATGGTACTGGAACAACTGGCTATCCACATGCAGGAGATTGAATCTAGACCAATATCTCTCACTGTGTACTAAACTAAAATAAAAATGGATCAAAGATCTAAATATTAAACCAGAAACACATAACCTGCTGGAAGATAGACTAGGACTCTTAAAGACATATGTGTAGGCAAGGGATTTCTGAACGGACCCCCAATTGCACAAGAAATAACATCAAGAATCAACAAATAGGATCATACCATATTAAAAAGCTTCTGCACAACAAAGAAAATAACCAACAGACTGAAGAGACAACCTACAGAGTGAGAAGACAATTTTTCTAGCTACACCTTGCACAGAGGACTAATATCTAGAATATAAAAAGTAAAAAAATTTAGACTTCCTAAAGAAATTTATACCTAAAAAAAAATAGGCAACTGAAATGAATAGATACTTCTCAGAAGAAGAAATACAAATGGCCAACAAATACATGAAAAATATCCAGCATCTTTGGCCATTAGAGAAATGTAAATCAACACCAAGATTCCATCTTAGTCCAGAAAAATGACAATCATCAAGACATCAAGTAATAACAAATACTGAAAAGGGTATGGGGGAAAAAGTAACCCTTCTACATTGTTGGTAGGAATATAACCTAGTATAACCTTACGGGAATTTCTCAAAAATTAAAAAAAAAAATAGAGTTCAGAAATTCCATTCAACCCAGCTATTCCCCTTCTAGTTATCTTCCAGAAAGAGTTAGGGACATCATATTACAGTGATCCATGCATATCCATATTTATAGAAGCACAGCTCATAAAAGCTAAATCTTGGAAGCAGCCTAAATATCCTCCAGCAGATAGATGAATAAAGAAAATGTGGTATTTATATACAAGGGAGTACTACTTGGCCTCAAAGAAAGATAAATTTGAGTCACTTGTAAGAAAATGGTTGTGTCTTGAGACCGTAATGCTAAGTGAAATAAGTCAGAAACACAAGCTTAAATACCTCATGGTTTGTCTTACAGAAAAAGCCAAAGTATGAATAAATAAAAAATAATAATAGGAAATAAGGAGAGAGATCTTTTGCAAATGTGAAGAGAAACAAAAAATGGAAGGAAGGAAAAGGGCAGGGAGAGAAGGGAACATGAAAAGAATTAAGACATGTTATATACAGGTACCAACTCCCCAAGATGAATGTAATCATTGTGTACTGCATATATGTACCGATAAAAGTAAAAATGTTTAAAAACGCAAAGCTCTAGTGTTAGAAGTAAAATTAAAAAGAAGCTAATCATATTATTGGGAAGTTATGATGGTACATACCTCCAAGAATATCTGAGAATATTAAGGGGAGTAATTCAGTGGTACAAAAACTATTGGTCAGAAAGTAGAGAGATTAATTTCTGCCTGAACATTAGATTCAGGAGTCTGTAAAGCCAGTTATTGTTTGGATTGGGATAGAGCCTGGAGGAGCTTCTAAAAATGTCCATCAGATGGAGAAATAAGATACTTTCATGACAAAGAGCACCTTAGGAGCTTCATGAATACCAAACCAGCATTACAAAAAATTTTACACAATATCCTAGGAACAGGCAATGAGGATCACAACCCCAGGAAGCAAAGCAGAATGAACCTATCTGGCATGACAAGAAATTAAATGCAATCGGGGATAATCCAAAAAAAAAAAAAGAAAAAGTCATGACAATGATAACTCAATATGTATCAGTTATAACCATCAATGTGAATGGTCTCAATTCACCAATCAAAAGAAATAGACTGGCAGAATGGGTCAAGAAGCAAAATCCAACAACATGCTGCATACAAGAA
>NW_004624884.1:2625093-2650949 GCF_000247695.1 Heterocephalus glaber
TAAAAAATGAGAAATTAGAGATATTTATTGCTAAATGGATACACATTGAGGCAATACTCTTAAGTGAAATAAATAGGACACACATGTGTAAATTCCAAATAATTTATCTGGTGTGAGAAACTGAAAGTGTAAATAAAGATTAAAAGGTATAACAGATAATGTGAAATAGGAAGAAAAGGGGCAAAGGGGAAGGAAGTGGGAGGGGTAAGAGAAAGGAAAGAAGGGAATGGAATTAATATGAGAAAATGGAAAAATGGAAACAAGGTCTTTGTAAATAGGGAGGGATGGAGGGTTTGAAGGGAGGGCAGGGGAAGGTGGAAAAATAAGAACCAAGAGAAATTATGCAAGGGTACAAATTTCCAATGATGAATATCATTATATTGTATACCTAAACCGTATCAATGATTAAAATGAATAATTGATAATGTAAAATTTGAAGAAAAGGTCCAAAGGGGTAGGGAAAGTGGGAGGGGTAGGGGAAAGGAAAGAAGGGAAAGGAAAAATTATAAGACATGGAAAGAAAGGAAACAAATTCTTTATAAATAGGGAAGGGTGGAGAGGGTGAAGGGAGGGCAGGGAATGGGGAAAAAATAAGAACCAAGATACATCATGTAAAGTTACAAGTTCCCAATGATAAATGTAAATATTGTATACCTAAAATGTACAAATAAAAGAATTTAAGGGGAAAAAAAAGAAATTTTCTATGGGGGGCCCCCTCCTCTTATTAAGGGGATAAGGGAAGATATAAAGGAGCTTGGAAACCTCATTCTGAGACTACAAATGCAGGTGTTTGGCTCAGCCTTAGCCACGCTACACCAATGGGTTAAGGAATGATTTTCCATAAATTGGATCATAGATGCTCACTCTTTCAAGCCAAGGGATGCTATATGGGTAAAGGAATGCAATGTCCAACCCCTGAACCCCCCTGGAGAGGCCCATTCACTGTTATCCTATCCACCCCTACTGCAGTAAGGTGGATGAGATAGTCCTCTGGATTTACCACAGCTGAGTAAAGTCAGTGTCTCTAGACTAGGAGTATGTCCCTGATTTGTCAGTGTCATATAAACTGACAATCTGGAAGAAGCAGACCTCGACCTCAGAACATCATTGAAAGACAACAGCCCTGCTCTAGTCACTCCAGAAGCTGACTAGTCTACACACAGAAGCCTGACGATGCCACTGACTGGTGACATGGGTGGACTGTATCTTTTTTGTGACTATGTATAATTTACTGCCACCTCTTGTTCTTAACTGTATTTGGATCTCTAGCCCTGCTTTTTGCCATAGCAGAGACTGTAGCCCAGACTCTGAAGGTCTTTTCTTGCTACATATGTGGGGAACCAACATGAGAGATCAATGGCCATGAGAAGCTAGAGGATTATATCTCTGTGAACCTTGTACTAGCACAGGGTACTCTAACTCTACCTAAAGGGTTTGGCTTCTCAAGACCTCAATAATTGGAAGAAACTGTCTTGCCCAGTGGGGAGGATGGTTCAGCATCTCTGTAGGGAGCCTAATGTGTCTGGGTCAAAGATCCTACAACTCAACTGCCCTGAAGACCTACTGGTGGTGGTTCCCTGTTTTGAGGCAAACTTTCACCCCTTGTCCAACTTTTCCCATCTAAGGGGGCCCTGGGATGATGTTGATGCAGACATCGAATGTGGGGCCCCAGACAGACTGTATTGGATATGCAGAAGAACCACATATGCTGTACTTGCCCTAAACTGGTCAGGGTCTCATGTATCAGGGACAGTCTCCCCTGTCTTTCTTTCTACTCCCACTTTCCAGGGGAGAACATCTGGGAGTCCAATTGTATGGGGACAGGGGGACCCATAGCAAATGATGTACCCTGGAAATTGGCAATTGGAAAGACGACAAATGGCCCCCTGAATGCATAATTCAGTATTATAGTCCTGAGAAGGATAGGTTCTGGCACTAATGCACCCCCATTATATGCTAAACCACATGCTTAGACTGCAAGCAGTTGTGGAAATTATAACCAATGAAACTGCCAAAGCTCTTAACTTGTTAGCCAAACAACAGACCAAAATGCGCACCGCTATCTGTCAAAATCACTTGGCCTTAGATTATCTGCTTGCTTCTGTAGGAGGGTTTTGTGGAAAATTTAACCTAAGCAACTGCTGCCTACAAATAAATGTTGTGGGAAAGATTACAGGGGAAATTACAGATCAAATGAGGAAAATTGCTCATGTTCCAGCCCAGACCTGGAAAAGTTAAGACCCCGGGGAACTGTTTGGGGATGGTTTTCAACTCTTGGGGGGTTCAAAATCATCATAGGTATCACACTCCTGATTTGAGAACCTGTTTTATCCTGCCTTGTCTGGCTCCCTTGGTTAATCATTCTGTCTCCAGCCTCATTAAGACAATGCTCGAAAGAAACAGCTGCACACATGATGATGTTATGGAA
The DNA here is from genome assembly GCF_000247695.1 of Heterocephalus glaber. The sequence continues at coordinate 2,627,522 of NW_004624884.1, forward strand.
CTATAAACCTCTGAACCAGGATGTTGCTCTTTGACACAAAATAGAATGGGGTCTGAGCATCAAAGAGGGGAATGTGGTAGGTGAACATGTCAGGGTGGGAACTTTTTACAATGTAGCAGTATCAGCCTCTGTGTACATGTATAGTTTGATGGAACTCTGTAACATATATCATACCCAACCAGACTGTAAGATGTTAATGTATACCCAACCAGACTGTAAAATGTTAGTGTATGCTCATATAAAAGAGACAAAGAGACAAAAATTGTATAAAAGGGTGCTACTATGCCATGTTTGGCATTCAGCCTTTGGATTTGAATCCACTGAATCAGTGCCGACACAAATAAAGCTGCTTCCTGGGAAAAAGGCCTTGGTGTCCCATTTCTCTACACAAAAATCCAGCAGTATTGTGGCCATCTTTTTAGATAACAATCTCTGTTCTCCAAAAGGGACTTCCTGAGAACATTTTGGAAGATTTTCTGGATTTCTTGCCATTTTCCTTATAAGAACCCGATGACAGACATCTATAAGGGAATGTAACAGACTGTTAGACTGAGGAGCAGCTGGGGGCATGTTCTCCCATGCAGAGATCTGGGTGATCCCACCTTAGGGAGAGAGGCAGGATCTCCCAGGGGCACAAACTACACTTCTCCCTCTCCCACTCCAATTATACTGATGCCAACAGCAATGGTGAAAATGCTTATACTAACGATTCTGAAATATTTGCATTAGCCCAGAAAAACCAAAAGAAACTTAGGATTTATTTTAGAACATTTTCCAAACAGATTAGCCCACTAAAGTGAAGCAAATAAATAAGAAAAGGCTATGCTGTATGAAGTAAATAAAACTAACTGCACCAGCCTGGTATGGTGTAAGTCCACAATTCAGCAACTCTTGGAGCATTAGATGAAGTTATGGATGTCATAACTTTGAATATACATCTATATATTTTAGGTGGTAAAAAGCTAAAATTAAGACCCCACAATGACTTTGCTTTTTATAATACCATATATTATTCCTAAAACACACACAAATAACTGAATGGTATTTTTAAAATCATATTTTAGATGCAGTGGGCGTATTTATGCTTGAAATACTAACATTCAAATAAGTAACTGATTCGAACTTGTTTTCTAATTCTGGATGTCTTAGTCACTTTCTTATCTCTAGGACAAAATACCCAACACCCACAATTTAAAGGAGGAGAGGTTTATTTTGGCTCATAGCTTTTAGAGGATTCAGTTCGTAGTTAGTTGGCTCCAAGGCAGGAAGGGCATGGTGCATCCTAGGAAGGTCTGGCAGAGGTAAGCTGCTCACCCCATAGTGTCCAGAAAGCAGAGAGAGAGAAGGGAAGAGTCAAGGAGGGAGACAGACCCTTCCAAGTCACAGCCCCAGTGACTGCCTCCAACTGGACCACTTCCTCCAGCACACTCAGTTGCTGGACTCATCAGCACCCCTGTGATCCAATCACCTCCCAAAAGCCCCACCTCCGAGTGCTTGAGAGTTTTGGGGGTCATTCTAGGTAGAAATCATAACATTGGACTTTCACATGCTGAGCTTGCTTCCTTGAATCATTCTGTGCTTTTCAAGTTTTCACACTGACTATCTTCTATGTGAACCTGTATCTCCTCTCCCCTGAATCAGGCTCTGATTTTCTGGCGACCTGAACCAGCCTATTCACTCATATGCGGGTATATACTTATGTACCTTGTAACATCACTGTCACTGAATAACCCTGGTAAACAATTTCTACTGACTGGAGAAACCCTATCCTTCCAAAGTCCTCCCTGGTAGGCTTTCCTGAGATACATTCCCTTTCAAATGGCCTTGCTGAGTTTCTTTCTTTCTTTCCTTCTTTCTTTCTTTCTTTCTTTCTTTCTTTCTTTCTTTTCTTTCTTTCGTACCAGGGATCGAACTCAGGACCTTGCTCTTGAGAGCCAGGCGCCAGAGCCACTGAGCTAAATCCCTGGCCCTGAGTTTCTTGGCTGATGGATTTGACAAAGCATTAATCAGGCAGCCTCATACTTATTTCTAGCTCAACATCCAGTTCAAGATTAATCAAAAGATGGGTAGCACTGGCTCAGGCCTCTGACGACCCATTAATAAATGTCATGATGCCCACCATGTGCTGTGCACTGCCTGAGCCACGTGCTGAGTGAAGAGAAGACCAAGAGGGCACAGCGCTCACTCTCATCTTCTTGTGGTCCTGAAAGGGAAAAGCCAATCACACAAGCAATTTCTATAGAGAGTACTAAATGCCGAGTGGGTGGACAAGCCAGCCTCTGGGAGCCAATTCAATGCACAGTCTCTTGCCAGACTAATGGTCCACAAATATCTTTTTCCTTGGAAAATGGACCTTTAAACCATAAGTCTATGAATCAGTTCACAAAATATTTATGCCTTGTTCATGAGCTGAAAAAAAAAAATGGGCAGAATGACATGCCAGGCTACAACTAGAGCTGTCAGCATGCACATTTATCACTTGGGGACTAAAGTCGGGCAGAGATGGCAGAGACGGCTGCTTAGGCAGTGGTGCTCTGATTTAAGCCACAATCTAAACAAGGCTATTTGTCATTTTTTGCCTCTAGTGGGACTGGGGAGAGCTAAACCACCGGCGTCAGGTCATTTTCACAGCTGTTATGAGTGACTGCATGTACCAGGCGGATGGGCAGCAACAGTCCTTGTAACTAAGCACATGATAGAAAGTCCCAGTTCCACCCTCATCGCAACTTCTTCCCCACTTATGTAAGTCCCATTATCTCTTCAAAGCCTGCTTCAAAATCAGACCCAACGCCTGCTTTTTGGGCCCAATGTCCACTTTCAAGGGTTTTCACTGCTGTTGAAGTGACTTTAAATAGGAAAATAGAATGACTGGATTTGAGTTTTTGGAAGCTCACTCTGCGATGTGAAAAAAGGTTTGAAAGAGAGAGTAAAACTTTGAGAGAGGAATGGTTTGGGGAGGTATTTCTAATGGTCTGGAAGTGGTGGTAGCAGTGACACCAAGGAGAGGTACACTGAAAGGTATTGCAGAGGTACAATGGAAATATCTTGGCCAGTGTTTGGACGTGGGTGTAAAAATGAGGACCAGGAAAAGATAAAGAATAGCTATCAGTTTTTGTCCAGGAAAATTGAATTGATAAAATACCATTCACAGAGCTAGGGAGACCTGGTTTGTGGTATGCTGAGGGATGCAGCCTGGGAAGTGTGAGTGCATCTAAGGGGAGTGGCCAGGGGACAGTTGAACACACAGGACCTGAGTTCAGAAGATGGGCTGGCCTGAAGACTCAAGAGTCATCAGTATATGGACAAATCACTCAAGCTTATAGATTAGGCTTATAGGGTGAATTTTTATCCCCCCACCCAAGTTCACTTGTTGAAGTCCTAACCTCTAGTATCTCAGACTGTAACCTATTTGTGAATAGTGCCTTTATAGAGATAATCAAATTAAAATGAAGTCATTAGGGTGGTCCCCAATCCCATGTGACTGATGCCTTTATAAAAAGGAAACATTTGGATGGAAGCACATTCACTGGGAGACCACCATGGGAAAATGAAGAAAAAGATGAGGATGATGTTTTACCAGCCAAGGAAAGCCAAAGATTGCCAAGAAAGCATGAGAAGCCAAAACAAGAGGCTTAGAACAGATTCCTTCTAGAGGTCTTAGAAGAAAGCATCCCTGTCAACACCTTGATCTCAGACTTGGAACTTTCAGGACTGTGAGACAGTGAATCGCTGCAGTTTAAGGAATCAAAGTTATAGTACTTTGCTATGCAGTCCTAGCAAAATACTACAGAACAAGAGATCGGCCCAAGGGAAAATGTTAACTGATAAACACAGATAACTAGGGCTTAGACTCAAGGAGGCCAGTAATTGAAGGGATACGAACCCATCAAAAAGCAGCCAGGGTGTGGGGGGAGCAGCAGATCATGTAATAACATGGAGGCCAAAGAGGAGAATGGGGAGAAGGTGGTCATGATGCAGAGTGTGATTTCAGTGACGTGGGAGTCATTGGGAAGAGCACGATTGGTGGAATGGGGTAAAAGCCAGGTTAGTGGAGGACACACACTGGGGAAGTGTGGGCAGTGCACATACACAGAGGGGAAGGACCTGCTTTTCTGTACAGTTCAAAGATTTTGAAAACACAGAAGTCATGCTAATTTAAGTAGACAAACTATCCCAAATCTGTTATGTGGGAAACAGGGATGGGTCCATATGTCCATGGATGGGTGGATGACAGAGGAAGAGGTCAGGCTCTTCAGGATAGTTTGATGAGAAGAAAGACAATCCTTTACCCACACTACAAATAATTCATAAAAATAAGGCATGCCTTTTTGCTTTGTAAGAGAAAATGTGGAACTTTCTTTAACCCCTTGAAACCTTCCTATCCAGCATGCAGGGGAACTGACTTGGCATGTTTGCCACCTTACTGCTCCAGTTGTTGCAAATGTCCAATTAAAATCCCTACCATGAGGATTATTTCTGGGCCAAAGATGACGGGAAAATGATGTTACAGCATTTGTTCTATTCCTTGGGTAAGCAAACAGGAGTGAATTATCTCCTGGGAGGACTGTATTCATCCATGTGAGGCAAATTACAGCAGCTCTCCAAGTGTTAGAATGCCTAATGTGCTGTTACTGACAACTGAGCATAATACAAAGTTTTCCTATACAGGCAGGTGTTACAGTTGTTTTGTGTGCTCCCCTCTCAAAATCTTAAATTTATCTGCAGAAATAAAAGACAATTCTTCTGGTGTTTATACCATCTCATAGATGACTTAAATTTACTACATAGGCCCTGAAATAATGTCAGAGGTGTTGCTGGTATTGCTTTCTAAACATTTCTTGAATTCATCTCCCCCTGACATCCTTATCCCTCTGTTTCCCACATTAGGTCCTCAATGCCTTTTTCTTCAGTGGCTGCCATGTACTCCCAGCCCCTGAGACTACAGAGAGGAGTCAGTCACTACGTAAGGAGAGAAGTTGTCTAGTATCAGAAAGTGCATAAAACCTATATGTTCCACACACCTATGGCCCACAGCTTAATTTTCCTTTGCTACTGTTTGTTTTGGCTAGGGGAGTTTTGGCAACCCTATTCATTCAGTTTTCACTCAGTGTGAAGAATCTTGTATGTACTGGACACAGAACTAAGCTATACGAACTACAAAGAAGGCAAAGATCAACTTTCTGCCTCAGTTCACAGCAAAGTTGGGCAAAGAGGCTAGAAAATAGGTGAAGTGTAACCCATCATGGAAAGTGCTATAACAGTGTAAAATCCTGGGCCTCATGGAAGTAGGGTCTGCAGGACCTTGAGCCCAGAGGCATGAGACTGTAAGAGCCCAGAAGCAGGCACAGTACCCTGGGGCACTTGTCCAAACTTGCAGGAAAGGGCCTAACGCTTACTTGTGCTCTGTGAAGCTGACTCTCCACCTGGACCACAGTGGTGAAGCCGCACAGTGAAGGGTCATTTGGGCTTTAAGACAAGTTGTGATTTTCAGCTTTGACAACCCCATAACTGGCTCATTTCCTCAAGGCCTCATCCTACAGAGCCCAATCCATTGGTTCCTCTCAGCTCAGTGTTCACTTTGTTTCAGAAACTTTATTTTCTTTGTTCTTGTACGGTCTAGGGTTGTGAGGGTGTCACCAGCATCCCTGGGCAGCCCAGGAGGTCTGGGATGGAAGAGACGGAGAGTGAATGTGCTTGTGAGCCCATTTAGGTATCCAGTGCAGAGTTACTGAGTCCCTACTGTGGCCAGGTACTATGGGAAGTGCCAAGCAGACCCAAATGGATAAAACAGACGTGCTTTCTATCTTTGTGAACTTTAGGAGAAGAAAACAAACATAAAAAAGTGAGTATCACCAGAGTAAGCGAATGCATCAACAAGTAATTACAAGATCTTATTTGAAGTTATTATATGAAGAAGGCAAGAGCAGGTAGTGGGAGAGGATAGGCAAAAGAAAAGCCCATTGGCTATGGCTATGAAGTGCCACGGGTGACTCTTGGAAGCAGTTTCACTGGAGAGGAGGTGAAGGGAGTGGAAAGAATTGGCCTGGAGGCAGAGGTCTGAGAAATTGGAAAGTAGACAGCATCAAAGTCAATTGAAGGTTAATCAAGATGTATGGGAGTTCCAGCAATGACAAACTAACTCCTCCTGCTGCTGCGAAAGAAATAAAACAGGACAAACCTCAAGAGACAGCCGTTTTCAGGCATTAGCCAGCAGGAGGTACAAAAGCGCAGTAGCTAGGAAGATCTCACAAGCTCAGCTCAAGCTTCTGCTTGAGGGCAATGGACTGACTCACTGTGGTACAGAAAACTAGCATCTGAGGGCCCACTGATGCAGAGATCCAAGCTAGGGACAGCCAAAGGCACTGGAATTAGTGGGGCAGTTGGGAGGAGAGAGGTGTGACTTTCAAGGTTGTTGTAAGCAAGTCTCACACCAGCCCTTTTCTCCAGTCTGGTCGCTGACCACTTTTCCCCATCCAGGGCCAATCTCAGATTGGAGCATACAGTCTCAGTTCATGAGTCACTCTGTGACACTTCCCTCGCCCTCTTCCATACATACTGCACTCACCCAATTATACCGCACTGGGATGAATTTCTGGCTTACTTATTGTTCTCCCTGTCTGTGAGCCTCTTTCTAACCGGGGCTTTGTTTTGGCTATTTCCGCATCTCTAGTACTGGTGCTGTGACCATTGATCAAGATATGTCAACTTGAATGGATTCAGAAACACCTAGCAGATTAGTAAAACACAGTCTGGGTGTGTCTGGGAATGGCTGAAGCATAGGCCCACAAACACAGAGGGAAAGACCCACCCTAGATGTGCTTGGCACCAGCCAATAGGTTTGTATCCTGGACAGAATGAAAAGGGAAAGGAGGAAGTGTTCCTGTTCCTGAAGAGCTCCAGTCTTTGCCATTGCCTTTGGACACTGGTCTCCCATTTCTTCAGCCTTCCAATACAGACTCACACCAGGAACTCTACGGTGGATTCCCAGACCTTTGACTCTAGACTACAGCACCCTCTTGTTGTGTGGCTTCCAACTTCTTGTGTTGATCTGCTCCTCAATCCTCTGGCTCTCTAGCATGCACATGCCCACTGTCGTCCCTCCCACTTTGGCTCCTATAAGCCTACCTAGTAAATGCCCTTGCATAATTACACAGATATTACCTACTTGATTCTGTGCCTCAGAAAGCCCTAATAACACAGGCACTCAGTAGATTTTCATGAATATTTGTTGAGTTCCTTGACCCTTAAGGAGAAACTAAAACTAACACCTCAGTATGCTCTACAGTGTTCAATAACTTATCAGCCTCAACCACACATGCTCAAGAAATATCCGTTAAATGACTAAGGAATAAGTAAACAAGATTAGAAATGCCATAATTAAGGAAATGGAATAATTTCAACTTGTTTTAGATCTCTGATGTCTCTATGAGAGGATATGGGGTACTCACTAACTGTTCCATAAACACGTGAAATTGGGTGATTAGCAGGCAAGTCAATGAGCTCCAGATGCAATCAAGATTTGATTCAACCTGGACATGGTGGCACACATCTGGGATCCCAGCACACTAAGAGGCTGAGGCCAGAGGATCACAAGTTTGAGCCCAGCCTGGGCACCTTTTGACTTGGTGAGAGCTGTCTCAAAAATTTGGCTGCAGATGTAGCTCAGTGTGAAAGCCCTGGGTTCAATCCCATTACTGCAAAAATTGCTTCATATTTGCACTGAGATGTGAACATGGAGTGAAAACTAAGTGACAGTTGCTTTGAGGTCTCTGTGAGCACAGCATATTGAGGAGCTAGTGTCCTCAAGATGTGGGCAGCGAAGGCGCAGGAGAGTCTTGGTGTCCTTGCTTCTGTCTCATGAGAGAATTGAGAGCAATTTTCTCTTTCTCTTAGGAAGTTTCCTGACTTTTCTCCTTCTAATGGAGTCCATTAATGTGCTTGCTGAGCTGGTTTGATCAGAAGGTGCATGGAAGATATTAGCTCTCAGGCTTTGTGGCAGACCTTAGAAGGGTCGCTATACAATTTATTCTGTGTCTGGCTCTATCAGGAGTTTAGATGAGAGTGAAACATCTGGTGCTTGATATTGATAGGGAAGTCTTATGGTGACAAGAGGACCATCTTCCACATTCTCCCTTAAGAAGAAGACATTTTGAGCTCTTCCTAGGTCCCCTTCTCTCCGCGAAGAATGAGGCACTCATGACCTAAACTCCAGAGTCTCCCTGTCTCCCTAGCTCCCAGTTACTCTCAGTAATGTGGGATAGCATTCACTAAGAAGTATGTCTAAGGCAGCAATATTCAGAGCAAGCTCTTTTCCATAGGAGACTTAGCACAAGTTCTTATCTTTACCAGAGGCTGCGGACAGCATAGCTTTCATGTATGTTTTTGCAGGTCCAGCTTAACTTCCTATGTGGTCTGCTTACCGACCACCACATCCTGCTTACAGGATATTTCTGTGTCATGGCACAGCTGGAAGGACCAAAACTTGGGAGTCAGGTGACTCAGGATGGAATGGAATGTCAGCTCAGCCTCCTGTGTTCTTCAGCAGGTAATCTTCCCTCTCCAAGCCTGAGTTTGTCCCTTGGCAAGGAGAAGAGGGAGGTAATGTCAGCCTCCTAAGGTTGTGTAAGGGTCCAGTGATACGCTAGATCTCATTGTTATGACTTTACTTGCAGAACATCATAATGTCTGGACTGGTGGTTTCCACCAGTATTTACCCATTAAATTCTATGTAAACGCAAAGCATAGGCAATCTCTGACTATAAACTGGAGTGTCTCTAAGTTTAAATGCATCTTCCCACATAAAGTTGGACATTGTAGTTTGACTGCAGCTTAGTACTAAAATCCAATTCAGTGCGTAAGACTGCTGAAATGCTGTACATTTGTAGTGGAGATGCACATAAAATAAAATCAGTCATTATGCAAAATAAGGAAACATTGAATAAAAATAGTTTTGAATTTATTTTGAACATGAGTGTTTGAGGAAAGCCAGATTTAATTTCAGGAAGAGGAAGAAGGTGTAGATAATTTCAGGAGCGGCTCTTCAGGGAGCAGTTTGCGTATTTCCCAGGTACTCTGGGTGCTGAAGCTCTGTCTCTTCACTCTGTTTAATTCCCATCAAATTCCAAAACTGCCTTTGATATAGGTATCTCATTGGCATCAATCTTTTATTTATCAGTGATGGTGTTTATTTTAGCCCCAAAATGGCAGTTAAGTTGTTAATTCTCAAGACATAGAGAACTGATAAAAAGGATGAGGAGAAACAAACAAAAAAAAAACCAGACCTTAGAATAATTCAGGACAAGTTTTAAAAGAATGGGAAGTAAAGGACCTAAAAATAGATATGCATGTGAGAGCATGTGACAATATACTGTCACGGCAGAGGAACATGACACGTGAGGTTCTGTGAGGGAAACGGCAGAGTGGGCAGGAGATCTTTGGGCAGATCTCCTGTAATCACTGTCACTCGGAGCATCAGCTCTGAGAGCTTAGCGCACCCTCTAAGTTCGTGCTTAACAGGGGGGTGTAATGTGAAGAGAGGGGCCTGGTGACCATGAGAAGTCACTTCAGCTTTCTAGGTTTGGGTGCTCTCATCTATGAAATGAGAAAGTGGGATTAGATACTGTATTGGAAATTTCAGTGTAAAATTTTAAAATTTTGAGTACCGTGTGACTTCTTGCCAGCCACCACTATTTCCAGCTAAGCCCAAGCTTACATCAAAGACTTTGCTTGCGTAACCCCAAATGATTGCTCACCCTCACCCCTTAAAATGCCTCTTCCTTAAGGATCAGGGTAACAACTGAGGAGGGGTCCTCCCTTTCATCTAAGGGGAAAGATTTTAGAATTCCATTTATGCATATAGATTTGGATTTGAAGTTCACCTGAAAAAGAACATTATACCAGAAATTAGGATTCCCAGCCCATAGTGACCAGTTTCACCACTAACTGACCAAGCCCTGGATGTTTCTTGCTCTTTGAGTGTCTTTATTTTCTAAATATGAAACTAGGAAACAGCTATCATTTCCTCAGATGAAGTCTTTCTGTTACCCTCTTATTCTCTTACGTTTTTATTGTGGTAAACTATACATAACATAAAATTTACCAGTCTAACCATTTTTAATGTACATACCAATGGCATTAAGTACCCTCAACATAGTTATTCAGCCATCTCTGGATAGTTACCATCATCCATCTTGTGGAACTTTGCCATCTTTTCAGTCTGAAACTCTTTGATTAAACCCAAAGCCTTAGCAGTGAGCTACATCCCTATCTATCTGTCTGTCTGTCTGTCTTGAGACAGGGTCTCGCTAAGTCACTAAGTTGCCCAGGCTGGGCTTGAACTTGCCATCCTCCTGCCTCAGCCTCTCAGAGTCCTGGGGTTACAGGTGCATCATCACACCCAGCTTCAGCTTTGTATATTGGACTTTTAAAATTCCTGTCATGTATAAAGTATAAGCAATTTCTCTTTACAACTCACAGAAAGATGGATGGGCTCTTTTAGGGGCTCTTTATCTGGGGTATAAGGATATGTAAGGCCTTCAGGAGGTTCCTAAACTCTGTGAAACCTAAGTGTGTGCAAATTACTAGGAAATGTTTCATAGCTTTAATTGTGTACTCAATAAGGAATCCATGTCCCTCCAAAATTCAAAAACCATCATTCTGTAGTATGTAGAAAGTGCTAAAAAGACTCTCAGAGGTGGATAGAACTTTAGAGATCATCTAGTTTAAATTAACAGAAACATAAATTATTCTACTTGTATATTAGGAAATTCTGGTAGAACTGATGGTATTCAAACAAGTATGTTCCCTAGGCAAGAATATAAAACTGTGGCAGAAAATTAAAACTGGACCCATATCTACCACCATGCACTAAACTAAGATCGAAGTGGATTAAAGATCTAAATATTAAGACAGAAACACTAAACTTGCTGGAAGATAAGTTAGGTAGAACTCTTGAAGACATTGGCATAGGAAAAGACTATGAACAAAACCTCAGTAGCATGGTAACTAGCACAAAGAATCAACAACTGGGATCTCATCTTATTAAAAAGCTTCTGCACTGCAAGAGAAACCACCAACAGAGCTAAGAGACAACCTACAATGTGGGAAAAAATTTTTGGCAGCTGTACCTCAGACAAAGGTCTACTATCTAGAATATATAAAGAACCAAGAAAAATCTGACCCCCCAAATTCAAAGACCCAATTCAAAAATGGGGATCTGAAATGAACAGACATTTCTCAGACAAAAAAGTAAAAGCAGCAAATAAATATATGAAAAAATGTTCAACATCACTGGTCATTCCAGAGATGCAGATGAAAACAACACTGAGATTCCATCTCACCCCACGAAGAATGGCTGCTATCAAGAAATCAACCAATAACAAATGCTGGCGGGTCTGTGGGGAAAGAGGAACCCTTCTCCATTGTTGGTGGGAGTGCAGACTGGTGCAACCACTATAGAAATCAGTGTGGAGATACCTCAAAGAACTAGGGCTGGAAGTCCCATTTGACCCAGCTATTCCCCTGCTGGGTATCTTCCCAAAAGAATTAAAAGAATCATGCCACAGCAATATATGTGCACCCATGTTTATAGCGGCACAGTTTTTAATAGCTAACTTGGAAACAGCCCAAGTGCCCATCAACTGGAAACTGGATAAAGAAGATGTGTGTGTGTGTGTTTTATAAAGTGGAGTACTACTCAGCCATAAAGAATGAGAAACCAGAGTCATTTATAGCTAAATGGATGCACATTGAGGTGTACTCTTAAGTGAATAGGACACACATGTGTAAATACTGAATAGTTTCTCTAGTGTGAGAAACTGAAAGTGTAAATAAGCATTAAAATGAATAATTGATAATTTGAAATAGGAAGAAAAGGTCCAAAGGGGTAGGGAAAGTGGGAGGGGAAGGGAAAAGGAAAGAAGGGAAAGGAAAAATTATGAGAAAATGAAAAAATGGAAACAAAGTCTTTGTAAATAGAGAAGAGTGGAGGGGGTGAAGGGCGCACAGGTAATGGGGAAAAAATAAGAACCAAGATGCATCATGTACAGGTACAAGTACCCAATGATAAATGTAAATGTACTGTATGCCTAAAATGTACCAATAAAAGAATTTATGCAAAAAAAACCCCTCTGTGGCAGTAAGATTTTGATTCACATAAAGTTGATTTAAGGAAGAAATTTAAAACAGTCAAGAAAGATAACCAGTAGTGTGATGTTTCTAAGGAAGTGTAGAGGGGGGTTTTTTTGAAAATTTAAACAGAAAAATATGAGATTTTATCCACTTTGCATAGTTTCCTGGCTAAAGAAAATAGACAATGTGACACTACAGTCCTCAAACACTCCTACTCCTCCTCTTTCTCAGCCTATACTAACGTATCTGGCAAATGAAATTACAAGCCTATCCAAAGACAAAGCAACATATGGTTTGAATATAAAACCCACAGTTGGAAAAATAGTGTGTTCATTTCTCCAGCCCTGCCAACTAGAAGTGTTGGAAGACGCCATGCCCTGTAACTTTGTTTTAGAATGAGCATAAAGCTCCCTTATGCGGATGCAAGTACTTTACATTTAATGATCACTTAGACATAGTGCAGATTGGAGTTTAGCTCTGTAGTCTCAAAATTAGTTCTGGTGAATTCATTTAGAGAAACAAGACTGAGCAATAATGCCGATCTTGTCAGCCTGCTGCTTCTGCATGCTCATCTGCATATCAAATGCCAGCAGTTAATATGCTATCGAGCAATAGCATTTATTCCTCAGACTAGATCTAAGCAGGCTGTTGTTAGCTAATTGTTCTTGGGATTTATCTACTTTAAATAATTTAACTGTTGATTTATTTTTTATAGAAGCATTATTTAGTTAAAACTTTAAATCCATTGCTTCATGAGCCTTTGCCAAATTGGCTTGTTTTATTTTTATTCATCACAGAAATATGAATGACATATTCAGCCTCTCAGATGAACCTATGGAGCAATATAAGGGAAACTATCTTATTGCTTATTCTTATTGATAAGGCTGTTCTCAAAAAAAGTAATTCTAAAATAGTCCATCAAGTAAAGACATTATCAATTTATAAAACATAATGTTTAAACTGATAAAGTGGATAATTTTAATTCCTTTTCTTTTCAAAAATGCCTTCATTAGCTCAGTGGTGCTGCTGCCTGCCTCGCAAGCACAAGGTCCTGAGTTTGATCCCTAGTACCAAAAAAAAAAAAAGCCTTCAGTGCATTAGTCTATAAGATCAACTTTAATTAGTCAATGTCTGTGAGTCAAAGGGATGGACAGTTTTATCTTTATGTTGTTATTTCTCCCTTCATCTTCTAGGATTAGATTCAAAGCAAGCATACTTGAAATGTCTGTTAGAGTGAGTTACAAGGATCTTAATATATAGAAAACCATACATTTTATTAGATTCCTTTTGTATAACATTATTTCTTCAAATGCTAGATTCACGTAGTAGTTTTACTTTATATCTTTTCATTATTTACATTGTTGGAAAACAGCAGCTAAATAAATGACTGAAATATTGAAGAAGTAAAAAACAGAAACCTCAGTAATAATAATAATAGAATTCTGGCTCTACATAATTTGATACCCAAAGCAGTTAACGCTAAGATACTTTTAAAATTGTTTCTCTTCTGAGGGCTCTGACACATTTCCCTAAAGTAATTTCCATTTCTAAATTTCCAGCTGTATAAGGAAAAACCATTATTTAAGCAATGGGTTATTTCAGCGATGTTTCATAGATTTCCACTGGGAATAAACACTGTGAGGGTCTCAGTCTGCACAGTGCATAAAGCAGCCACAAGGAGAAGGACAAACACCCAGGAGAACAGCATTCACTGTGGGCCATGGGTGGCGGTACCCAGGAACTCTCTGGGATGTCCAGGAAGCCCCTGCTGGAGAACGTCTCTGCATCTCCACTGTGGTTCTCTTGCAGATTCTGTGCTGTTCTGGCATCCAAAGTCCTTCTGGAGATGCTGCTGCAAGTTACAAGTGTTGGTGAGCTGTTTCCCTGGGAAACCATTTGTCATGCACTCAAAAAATGACCTCCACTGAAATTTTTCTTTTAATTAATTGTTAGGCACAGTGGGAAACTATGAAAAATGAAAGGAAAAATTAAGATCACCTAATTAAAGTGTAGCAGAGGTGTTGGAATGAAACATCACTTTTTCTAAAGACATGTAAGTGTTAAGTGAGGCACAGTATGTTCACAATTTGACCGAAAGAAAGAAATGCAAAAAATATTTTTTTTCCAGAAAACGTTGAGTTCAGTGTGTCAATCACATGGGAAGACTGGATGCTAGGGAGACATTCTAATTTAGATGAAAGGTGATTTGTCTGTATTATATGAAAAGGTTAAAATCTTTCCATATATAGAAAAGACAGAATTTTTAAATTTAGTGATTACGGAAGTTATCATACTATATATAGCCATCAATGTATTTGCGACAAATAAGTAGAGATCTTAGTTGCTACATACATGTGAACTGCAAACCCCAGGCAGGAGCCCAGGAAGCCAGGACACAGAGGAGATGGCTGAGGAGGGGTCACAGCCCTGGCATGATGGGGACTCACAGGGAGTATTCATAGGAGGTAGAGAAAAGCAGACCTCTAAAGAATACGTTTCAAAAATACATGATATTTTTCAGAGAAGTTTCAGGTTGACAGCAAAGTGAGTGGAATATACAGACGTTCCCCACATCCCCCCACTCAGCTCCCACTCTGTGTAGCTGCTGCCATGACCAACACCCCAGCCCTAGCGGGACAGTGGTATGGTTGATGAGCCTACAGTAGCACACTATATCCACCCGAAGTCTATGGGTCGTAGTGGAGTTCCTTCTTACTGTTGTACAATCTACAGGTTTCTGACAAATGTAGGACATGTTTCTATTGCGGTAACATCATGCAGAGTAGTTTTACTATCATAAAAGTCCTCTGTGCTCTGCCTGTTCATTTGTCCTTGCCCCCAGCCCTGGCAATCACTGATCTTTCTGCTGTCTCCATAGTTTTGCCTTTTCCTGGACATCATATAGCTGAAATCATACAGCATAAAGCCTTTTCAGACTGGCTACTTTCAATGTAAAATTTAGTTTGCTCTATGTTATTTTATAACATGATAGCTCATTTCTTTTTAACACTGAAAATTATTCTATTGTCTGGCTGTACTACAACTTATTTGTCCATTTGAGAAAATTTGGCAATTATGAATAAGGCTGCTATAAACATCCAGGAGCATGTTTTCGAGTAGGCATAAGTTTTCAAATCCTGTGGGTGAATACTAAGGAGCACTGTACGGTAAGAACACGTTTGGCTTTATGCTGTATAACAAGAACATGTTTGGTTTTGTTAGAAGCTGCCAGACTTTCCTCCAAAGGTCTTATACAGTTTTGTATTCCCACTGCAATAAGTAAGAGTTCCTATTACACTCCATCGGCAGCAGCACCTCGTGTTGTGTTGATAGTGTTCTGAATTTTGGCCATTGTAATGGGTAGGTAATCATTGTTTAATTGTTATTTTAATTTGTCCTGTTCTGAGGACATGTGATGTGGAAGAATACTACCAGGAAAGTCTGCTGATCTTATGTGAGCTTTGAAAAAGATCACCGGGGTAAATGCCTCCAGAGTGGACTAGGTGGGAGGGAAGCATTCAGGGGACCCGGGTGGTGGCTTCGGCTAGAGTGGTGGGGTGGAGATGAAAACAAGTAGTGAGGACAGTTTTAGAGCTGGTTATGCCCAGATGTGGTAGTAGGTTGTCCAATACAGGCCAGGAGAGGGGGAGAGACAAGAGATGAGGGAGAGAAAGGGTTAAGAGAGAAAGGGGAACTCACATTTGTGGCTTTTATAACTGGGTGGATACTGGTGTCCTTTGCTAGCAGTAGAGGAAGAACAAAAATAGCCGCAGGAGGACACTTCAGAGTGTGGAAGGAGGTCAGATGGAGACCAAGTGACCCATTTTAGATGTGATAAGTTTGAGGAATTTGAGACAACTGAGTAGAGATGTCAGAAATGCTCAGTCTTTGGCTAAAAAATAACAGTGAACTGGAAAAGTATGGGAATTGTAAACTAAAGATGTTTTAATAGCCACAGGTTTGGGGGACATCAGCTAACACACACAATTATTAAAAGAAGCAGTAAGTACTGAGCTCCAAGACCTCCAGCACTTAGAGAAAAGATCAGAATAAAGCCAGTAAAGGAGACTAGTGCTTAGTAAATAAGCATCTGTGAGACTCAAATTGAAGAAGGCCTTAAGGATAATAGTTCAATATGCTTCATTTGAAATACCGTAAGAAATTATTTCCCAGGAATTATGAATGTATTCTTGGAAGCTAATGAGCTGTTTGACTTCTGAGAACAAATTTAAATAAGTTTGAGAAATCGCATCAAACAATTTATGCCAGTGTGTGCAATCACACCAACACACATGGCACCCAAAATCCACTCCCTGCTCCCACAGTATGTGGAATACTAGCAGAGCAAGGGAAGAGGAAGTCTTCACCAAGAGCCTTCTGGCTACACCAGGTGAAGTAAGGCAGTTTTTACTTCCATGTACGATCATATCATGGACTTGCTTGAGTAGGTTAGCATGCTTAACAAATGCTTCAAGAAAATTATCCACCATTATGCTAAGTCAACTAAATTAGACATACGAGGCTAAAGTCACATGGTTTCTCTAATATGAGAACCCAAACCATAAATAATTTGAAGAGCAAAATAAAATATAGATGATAGAAAATAGGTAGATGGACTTTGCAGAGATGGGAAGGAGTCTGGGGATGGAGGGAATAGAAAGGAAAGGAGAGGAAGGGGAAAGGATCAAGATACGATATGGACCTGTACCATTTCCCCACAAAAAATGTATTTATTATGTATCATGAATATACATGAATGAAAAAAAAGAGAAACAAGACAATTATTCAGAGCTGCCAGAGCAAACCTCCATGACTGCTTCACAATTAGACAACCCAAGACATTAGAAGAGCAGCAGTTATTCACAGAGCGCCTGTGCAGACCCATCCAGGCTGACCACTGAGTGCTGGCCCCTTCAGGTGGGGAAGGGAAGAGCTCCACGAAGACTTTTCAGTGCACTGAATTTACTTCCAAAATGTTTTAAAATCCATTTTATTCTCTTTATTGCAGGGGCTATATTGAAATATCATTCTCAGCAGCTTCTCTCTTTGTATAGTTTATAATATACTTGTAGGCTGACAACTCTGGAAAATGCCTCTTGTATCCTATGTCGTATTATCCTTCCTTTAATCTGTGAGACAGTTATTTTAACAGATAAGGAAACCAAAGCTCAAAAAAGTTGATCAAAGTGATTTTTCACAAGGCCAATAGTTTTCCAAGTAATTGTCCAGTGATAGTTTCATTCCAGAATCACGTATTAATAATGTATTAAATACTTGTGGGGTCAGGCAGTGTACTAGAACCCTAAAATGTAAAAATAAGTTAGATCATGATTGCTGCTGACAGTCTATTGATTTCTACAGTTGGCAGATGAAATTTCATACAATATGTGGAACAGACAGACTAAAATTGTTTTTTTATCTAATTTAAACTTAACTGAGCGCTCTTTGTAAAATTTATTTGTAAAATCCGGCAACCCTACATGTTACTAGAGCCTTTTTTGTGAACTGCCAGTCTAACAGAACCCTCATTCTTATTTTTATGTTACACAAAGTAGCTTCAAATTTTTTATTTTCCAGAAAAGCTGTATCTGCCAACAAAATGCAAAATACAAACTATTTATTAACCACAGTATAACCAGACAACAAATTACAAGGCTCTATCCAAGGACATCTTCCTCCCTTAATTCAGCATGTGTATAAATACGATTGTGTCAACTTGAGTCAGAAATGCCCAGCCAAATTGTCTCAGCACAGCTCTGGCTGTGGGAGGCCCACCTAGGGAGGATTGTTGCCAGAAGGGTATGAAGGGGAATGAAGAAGGAAGGCTGGCTTCTGTCTCTTCTGAGGAGCTCCAGGCTTCATCTTCACCTTGGACCTGGTCCCCTGCATTCCAGTGGAAACTCTTCAGCCTCCGGCACAGACCGGGCAGCCTTCCACTGCAGACCCTTCGGCCTCCTGAGATGGACTCACAGGGGACACTGGAATGAGCTCCAGGCCTTCCGCTGGACCCCTCGGCTCTCCAGGGCCGACAGACCTTTCTGCACTCTTCCACACTTGACTCTGTGGGGGGCCACTGTAAGCCAATCTTGTAAATTCTTACACATTTGTATATCTTACATTAAATCTGTTTCTCTGGTAAGCACTGACTGATACAATGAGTGTTTTTCAGTTTAGAAAAAACCAAGAGCTTTGCATATACAATCTCACTGGACTTTTGATAGAGTAAGTGATATTAACTCCAGTTTATGGTGAAGGAAAGCAAAGGTCACAAAGCCCAAGGGACTTGTTTGTGTGTAAATACTAAACCATGAGGCTCTGAAATGAGTCATTAAATTTCCAGCTTCCATGCTTTCTCTGGAGGGTGTGGATGCTGCTGACAGGATTAACTACTAACATAGGACCCTAAAATCAAACTTTTCCTCCTGAAACGTTGAATGAAGCCACAAAAGTGGAGAACAAGGTGTCGAGTGTCCCTCAGATCCTAAAGTCAGGGTGCATCACTCAACCCCACCTGCAGAAGTGAGCCTGCTGCTGTGTTGAGCTGCAGCGTCCTTACTGCCCTGTCCCTGGGGTGTGGAAGGGGTGTGCTTCTCTGAAACTTCAGGTCAGGGGCAATAAGATGATCACTTAGGACCTTTGGTGTGTGCTCATTAGGTCTGAGGTTCATAAGTGCTACAGGAGAAGTTGAAGGTGGAAATTATGTTGCTTGTGGCATTCCATGTGATAGCAGAGAATAAAGAACAGCACTGGGAGCAAGTATCCCTTCTTCCAATGACTAGGGTGCATGTTGGGGAAGATCAAGGGGCCTGGCCTATGGCCTTCAAAGAGATCCTGCCCAAGATGACCGTGTAGAGGGTGGAATAGGAAACCAGCAAGTGAGGGTTGGAGGCATCGCTGTTGTGTAGGAGAAGCAATTTCTGGGCATCCTTTGGAGCACTTGATACCTACTAACTCTAATTGTCATCACAGCCCGATGAACAACTACTATGATTATCCCATTTAATAGGCAAAGAAACGAAAGTGCACACATAGGAGAAATCACACGCTAATGGAGCTGGACTGTAAACTGAAGCAATGTAGCACCAGAGACAGGATGTTAGGTGCTGCTAATTCTGTCCAGTCCTTAGTTCAGTTAATGTTCTCGTAGTCCTATTATTGGTCTATGGTTATCTTTACTGGAATCAAAAGGGTATGAGGTGAAAGGTTTTCAGTCAGCTTGATACTGTGAAAGAGCACACACAAATTAACTTTTCCTTTTCTTGGTTCTGCACCTTCACATGCGAAGGAAGGAGATGCCATATATATTTCATTCTCAGATACAAGCCATACTCTCTGTCTCCTATTCCAGCAGGCTCTAGAGATCGTTGCACAAATAGCAGAAATGGTGCAAGACAAAGCAATGCACACTGTAGAAAGACTGCATCTGACGCAGTCTCTGGCTACAGGTTTCTCACAGTTAGGCACTGATGGTAGGTAGGTAGTGAGCAATGAAAAGACAAGAAATAAAGAAATTTTAACCTTCACTGGCATAATAAAAATTTTAGTTTATTAAACTAAACTGCAGCCCTAGACATTTTACCTGGAAGCATATATAAATGTATCAATATATAAAATGGGATTCTCCTTGAAAGTTTTGTCTAGGGACTACTGTACTAAAAGCAGGATCAATCTTGCAAGCTAATGGATGAATATGTTAAAAGTCGCCTCTAAAAGAACTTACCATCGTTGGGTTATATCATTTTATATATTCTAAATTACTGTTTTAATTGAATTTTCTTTTCTTTTCTTTTTTTGGTACTAGGGATTGAACTCAGGACCTTGCACTTGCAAGGCAGGCACAGTGCCACTGAGCTAAATCCCTGGCCCCTGTTTTAATTGAATTTAATGGGGCTATTATTATAAGCACTTCATGGGAGATGAGGGCATGAAGCCAGCTGCCTAGTGCTTTTATGAGCCAAGTAGAACTGAAGCAAGGGTCAGCCTTCCTGATATGAGAAACCACCTGACAGGGAAAGGCAGGTGGCTGGAGGGAACAGATGATGGTACTCTTGTCTGACCCACACCCCTTCTCTGGATGATGGCCATGTTTCCTAAGAGAAAATCCTTTGTCTCACTCCAGATTTGTCTGGCTTAGGTGAACCTAAACACCCTTCCCCATACCGCTGAATCAGAACCCAGCACTGACTAACATCTATTCTGTGCATCAGGCACCCAAGAGTCCAGTTAAACCAGTGACAGCTGGTCCAGGACTTCAGCTGGAATCACATGGGAAAGACACTGTTTAATTGCTCAGGTTAAGTTGGTGGAAGGTATTATGGGTTGTATCTAGATCCCGCCCCCCCCGCCCCCCCCCCAAGCTTCATGCAGTCATAGGCGAGGAAGTTTGAAAACAGCTGGATCATGGTGTGTGAATGTGGATTAACAGTGTGATGCTGGGATTAAGGGAAGCCCCATTCTGGATGTAGGTGGCACCAATAAATAGGTTTACAGCCTGGATGGGTTATGAAGGGAGAAAAGGAAGGCAAGCTGCTGCTGCCTTCACCTGCCCTGCCATGCCATGAACTGTTGTTTCTCCTCTGTAATGCCCCTCTGCCAGGCTGCTTTGCTTTGGAACCTGCTGACTATGGACAGAAACCTTTACAAACTGTGAGCTGGAATAAACCTTTCCTCCTTTAACTTTGGGAGTTGGGTATTTTTGTCTCAGCAATGAAAAATGTAACTAAGAAGGTAAGCTGGAACTCTTGGAATCATCTTTGCTCAGACAGCAGGAGACAGAGAGACACTTTTTGCCTCTTGTATCAAGCCTTATGATCTGCTAGTCTTCTCAGTTTTGTAAGCTAATAAATTCTGGTTTATTTGTGTTTGTCTCTAAACTCAGTTTGAGTTAGGGACCTATCACTTGTAATTAAAGTTCTCAGGACCATTTCAATGGCCTTAAGCAAGGGAGGTAGCTGACTTTTGACCCAATCAGCTATTGCTAGCACTTAGAAAATAAATTGAAAAAGAAAGTCATTAGCTACATCAGAAGACACAACCACTCACACAGAGTTTGACTTAATAGGAAATGTGAGAGAAGGCTCAATATCCCCACACTGCCCAGTTTCTGCCCCAAACCATACCCTGTCTCATAATGACAAGCTATGAACTCATTTTCATCCTCTTTTATCAATATGTATGCATTAAAGTGACAGAAAATTCATTGAGAAGGTCCCATGTCCTCCACTTTCATATTGATATGGTGGGGGTTTTGTTTTTGCTTGATATTATGTGGATCTATAAAATTTTGTGTTGGTTCATTATTATAGCATTTTATTGCTCACCAAAACACATGAGTCACAGGCTCTCTAGTCAAATAAAAGACTTCTGTATGTTTTTCATCAGTGCCAGATAAAACCTTACAATATGAAACTCTCATAATTCCATGGAATTATAATTTCCAAGGATATTATCACTTTCTTGATGATAGGCCCAATAGTTTATTAGAAGATATTCCAGATGGATTTATGTGCTCCTGACATCTTGAGTTCATGGTGTTCCCAAAAGCCTGGCAACTCAAATTCTTTAAAACCCATTAGGTAAAAAGGGGAAAGAGAAGAATCCGTCTCTGTCTATCTGAACCCTGATCATAAAAAGTAACAAGCAAAAAAGAAAAACAAAATGTCTCCAATCTTTAAAGGAAATGTCAGTGAGCTTCAAACCAAGAAAATATGCAACATATGAGATTGAGCCAGTTTCAGATTTAAGCATTTCCTACCTCTTAAATTGTGACTCACAGTAACTCCCTTATTTCATTTGGGTTATTAGTCCTCCATAACCAACAAATTGCAGTAACACCTTTTATATGTACCAAATACTATTTCAGGGAATTGAAAAATATATTTTATTTTCTCCTTATTCAGTAAGGCACTATCCATATTTTATGGATAGGAAAATTGAGATTCAGAGAAGTTAAGTAAAACAGGTTACAAGTAAGAATAATCATACAGAGCCCTAATATACCATTTTGGATAATATAATTTTCATAAACACCTAGAAAAAATTGAAATTTTTGTTTAGTTCTTTAAAAGAACCACTGCAGTTTTACAAATGATATTAATATAGAAATGAACTCACATAGAGCCAACTGAAGGTAGTAGGTTGATATATCATAAAATTTATGATATGTTAGAAAATAGAAGTTTCCATGAGCTATGAATTGATGGGTAAACTATGTGCCAATTTAATGGTTTTCTGGTCTTTTATCAGTTTATATTTTTCTTGCTGCAAAGCATTATTGCCCAAACTGAAAATTGATGCAGACTCATAAAGAAATAAATGTCCTGTAAATAAACACTAACTAGACTTAGAGGTGAAGCAAAGGCAATCAGTTATAAAAGGTAAACCTTTTCCTGCTCAATTTCAGAAGTGCGTGTTGTGTTTTAATTACTCAGAGGAAAGATAATCATGGACGAAGATAGATTAATTTAAAAATAAGCTGGTGATAATTAACACTGTCTCCTACTTTCACTGAAAACCTTACCAAAGCCAATAAACATGTCCCCAAAATGAGATGCTAGAAACCTTGACCACTGACTGGGTAAGCCCAATCTCCCTGGACCTCTGTGTCCTCATCTGTAGGATGAGAGTGTTAGACTGGATAGTTCCAGACAGCAAAAACCAACAATAAAACAAAAACACCCTCCAAAATACCAAAAGAGGATATATTATCTAGCTAAAGATTTGTAAATAGTAGAAATCATGACCTATTTTTAAAAAATTTAATATGTAAGCCTTCAATCTCCTGAAATGGATGGACTAGGAAATGATTAACGACATTAGAAAATGTTTCTTTTTTTTCCCCCTTAAATTCTTTAATTGGTACATTTTAGGTATACAATAAGTTTACATTTATCATTGGGAACTTGTACCTTTATATGATGTATCTTGGTTCTTATTTTTTCCCCATTCCCCTGCCCTCCCTTCACCCCCTCCATAGAAAATGGTTCTTGTCATTATTCTTTTAAATGCCAATATTCTACCATATAATTAAAATACAGTTCTATTTCATAGAGCAAGCTCTCCATATTAATAGTGAACAATTTATCTTTGTTTTCATGGACATTTTTGAAGATAAGCCACACTTGTCTGGATTCATGGAGAAATAAAGATAT
This sequence comes from Heterocephalus glaber, assembly GCF_000247695.1. The sequence continues at coordinate 2,650,801 of NW_004624884.1, forward strand.
TTTAAAAGAAGTGGATGTAAGCAACTTCTAAGCACATGAGCCTCTATTTTCTTAAAAACCATTGTTTGGTTCCTTGGGGAAGATCCCTAGCAGTGGAATAGTGGGGTCAAATGGGACTTCCAGTCCTAGTTCTTTGAGGTATCTCCATA
>NW_004624884.1:2653004-2671699 GCF_000247695.1 Heterocephalus glaber
ATACCAATGATTAGAATGAATAATTGATAATGCAAAATAGGAAGAAAAGGTCCAAAACGGTAGAGGTAGTGGGAGGGACAGGAGAAAGGAAAGAAGGAAAAGGAAAAATGCTGAGAAATGGAAAAAATGGAAATAAAGTCTTTGTAAATAGGGAAGGGTGGAGGGGGTGAAGGGAGGGCTAGGAATGGGTAAAAAATAAGAACCAAGATGCATCATGTAAAGGTACAAGTTCCCAATGAGAAATTTAATTGTGTTGTATACCTATAATGTACCAATAAAAGAATTTAAGAAAAAAACCCATTGTTTGGGAATTATTAAAGATTATCTTATTTGCACATAGCATTGAGGATTGCACAATCAACTCTAACCTATAATTCTATATTCATTGCGCCAACACAAATACAATCTCTATTTCTGGAATGCCTGACCTTGAAGCTTCATTAGAATTCAATTGCCTTACTTTGTTTTATTAGTTGGTCCCACAGTTGCCCACTAATAAATAAAATAGAACAAGGTCACTTTCTAGAGTGAATTGGGGAGGTGATTTTTAACCTACTCCAGACAAACTTTTAATTAACCTCAGATGTGATCACCATTTCTCTCTCTGCTTAACTCTGACCACTATTGGTGAGGGTGTCCGCATGGCAAACTGAGTGCTGGTGAAAAAGACTCTCCTTCAGATTGATTTCATATAGACAACAAATTAAACTCATGCTTAAGTTCTTTCATTTTTCCAGAAGATTATAGCTTCATGAAATATTAAAAATCATCCTAATAACAGTAATCGCCCTACTTCATAAGATATAGGGGTTTTTCACACCCCAGCACCTCCAAAATCCGCCTCTATCTCAGAGCTAATGGCGTCTTGCAATCAGTTAGTCATGTGACGATTGTGACACCACAGACACCGTGTTTGAACACATGAAAGTTACTGTAATTCCTACTCATTCCTGGACAGCTTCAACCCCTTTATGTTTCAATCTGTGAACTACTTAATAACCATCTGAGGAGAAAAAAAGAATCCAGGCTGTTGTTTGAAGATTTTCCATTGTACTGATGAAGATTCTTTACCTGACTAAATTTTAGTCAGCCTCCTGAGCCTTCTCCTTGGCCCCCTCTATGTGCTTCCACATGGAATCTACTCTTATCAAGAGCCCTGCTGAGTCAGTTCAGCAAAGGCATCCATCCCCCATATGTGAGCACTCTTGCTATCTGATCAGGTTCCTCATCGTCCAGCAACCTCCAGCAATGTCTGATCACCATGGCCTGTCTTCAGCAAGAGTTCTGTTAGGTCAGCTTTAACCAGGACCTCCCTTAGCCCTGAGGGTTCCTTTAGGCATTTTCCACCCCGAGCCTCCCCTGTTCCTTACTGTAAATCCCCACCTGCCCATGCTGTGTTCAGCACTGATTCTGGTTCTATATGGAGGACTCTGTTCCCCTGTCAGTCACCCAGAATAAAATCTGTTTTTACTGTTTTAGCTACTTTCCAGCTCTGGTTTTTCTTTGACAATATGTATGGCAAAAAAAAACCCCCATAAATACCATATGCAGTATGGCTGTCAACAGCTTGGAAAAAATTCTGGAGACAGAATTTTGAAGAACTCTTTGAAAACATGATACCATCACCCTTGGCAGCATAGAGAATGTTACAGCATGGAAAATATGGACTTCAAAAACTGAATTGGCGAGTGACTTTGACACTTATTTTCCACATACTTATGAGAGAGACTGATGTTCACATTTTATGTCCAAATTAGCCCCAAAGAGCTCTTTCAATAGACACAAAACAACATGAAAATGATATGCATCATGATTTATTGGCACTTTTCTTAGAATTACACAAACATTGGTGTGGGTTAAAGTCTTAGACTCAATGACTTGCAATGGGTTTTGGCTTGGTGAATTAGTGACTGCTTAAAGCATACACCAGGAGGTACTGCCAGGGGACAGCCAGGCCGTGTGTCAGGAAAAACCAAGGGCATCCTGCTACTTTGCTTCTAGTCCTGCCTGTCTTCCTAATAATAGTCCTCTTCCTTTTCTTAATTCCTCCATTAAAAATATAATTATGGATGGTTCTTTTAAAAAGCTGGGGGGTGCCTGAGCTTTTTAAAAAGCTGTGCCTATTTGTTTTGGGGGTTTTTTTCCTGAAAAGTAAAAGCCACACTTTATCCAGCTCTTCAGCAAATCCCCACACTATCTGATCTCTGGCTGCATCTCCAGTGCCCCTCACATGAGTTAAATCAGATAAAATGTCATATGGGACAGACTTATGCTAGAAATGATTCACTGTCTATTGGAGATTCACATTTAACTGAGCATTCTGAAGCTCTGGCTCAGTCTACCAACTCTACCCCTGGCTTCCCTGCTCCAGTTACGGCCTCTCTATTCCCGAGTGCCCAGGTTCTTCCCTTCTCCCTTTCCCTTCACAACTGCTGTCCTCCCTAGTTCCTCCTTATCCTTCAGGTCACAGCCCAAGGGTCACTTCTCAGGCACCTTCCAAATTCCTCACCCTCAATCAGCAACTGTCTTGAAGCTTCACTACATCCTTTTTTCTGTCTTTCACAGCATGAATCACAATTTGCCATCATTCCCTCTATTGCTGTGCCTATGTGATCAGCACCAGTATAAGTCTCCTTTTACTACTGGAACAAATTACCAGAGCTCAGTGGCTTAAAAGAATGCAGAGCTGCTACCTGACAGCACTGGTGGGTAGGGGTGTAACATTAGTTGGCAGGGCCAAATTCCTTCTGGACGCCCCAGCTCCAGAGATTGTTTCCCTGCTTTTCACAGATTCTAGAAGCTGCCTGTATTTCCTGGCTGATGACCCCACCTCAGGCCCACTTTGGTCATCACATCTCCTTGGCTGATTCTGGGCCGTCTGCCTTCTCATAGGAACACAGAGACTGGATCTGGCCTCCTAGATAATCCGGATCATCTCCCCACCTCAGGACCTTCTATTTGTTCACATTTGCAGAATCCTTTGGCTGAGAGAGGCAACATGGTCATAGGTTCGGATTAGAGAAGGTGGGTATTTTTAGAGGTCATTATTCTGCTTGCCACTGCACCTCCTGGACTGTGGAGAGGGACCACGTTTATGTTTCCCCACTGTATTTCCAGCAGCTGTCCTATAACAGGCACTAGATCAATGTTGGTGAAATGAGTGAATTTATCTTTTTTTATTGCCCTACTTAAAAGTAAGTAGCAAAATAACAGCACCTTTTACCAAATTGAGCTGATGAATTTCAATATCTAATCCAGAGATTTGATATTTCAAACGTCTCTGGAGGCAGACAGGTGAGAAATAGGTGGCCTCTGATGCGTCCCAGTGTTCCCACGTCTTCCTCTTTCGGTGCCTCCCTCAGGAGCTCTGGATGGAATCGACCTTTTCCTCATTCATTAAACTCCCCTCTCAGCCCCCAGGATACCACATTCTCCCAGATTTCCTCCCACCTCTCCAACAGCTCCTTCTTAGTTTGCTTTCCTGGTGCCATCCCCCAGCGGCCAAGCCCTGGTCCAGGGCCCCTTGTTCTCTCTAACCCCATTCCCCTAAATGATCTCATCCAGTCCTGGGCTTGAACACTGCTTACTGCTGAGATTCCAAATTGTCCCAGCTGTGACTTTTCCCATAGCTCCCCAAATCATGCATCTAATTTCCTACGTGAATCCTCACCTGAATGTCTAACATGATCCCAAACTTACAATGTCCTAAGAAGAACTATTTACTCCCCACACCTTGGAATACATTTCTCTCTGTGGATATCTGTATCTTAACAAACAGCAACACCACAAGTTGGTTAACACTCTTCTTCCCAGCCTGTGGGATCTCAGTTATAAGCAACTTCTATTGATTTTGCCACAGCCAGACTTCAAATGCATCCCCTCTGGGCCATCGATTCTACAATCGCCACCTGTGGCCATCACCACCGTCTCTAGCCAGCACAGCATTGTCATTTGCTGATGGCCTCTCTGCCCCCAGCCCTTCCTCCACCTAAGCTTCATTCTCCACCAGTGGCCAGTGTTAGTCAGATCGTGCTGTTCCCCTGCTTAGATTTTTTTCAGTGGCTTCCCCTGCACTTAACTCCAGCCTCTTTTCTTTGTCTTACAAAGCCCTCTGTGGTCTATTCCATCTGGGCCACTGTCATAGACCCCGTCTGTCATTTCCTGGCTCCCTGGGGTGTGCTCTGGCTGGCCTCACTCGTTTATACATCGAAGCCTTAGCATATGCTGTTACCCGTGAGAGGGCTCTTCCTCAGGGCCTTGCATGGCTGGGAACTTGCAACCTTTCAGGTTGTAGAGCAAATGTCACCTCTTCAATGTGGCCTCCCTAACTCCTACATAACATAGCCACCCCTTGAGGTGTCACACCCACCACATTACCCCAGGTATTTCCCTGAGGCTCACATTGCAATCCACCAACCTCTGCCTTTCTCTCCCATTAGGACAGCAGCTCAGGGAGACAAGAGCTTGTCAGCTTGTTCTCCACTAGATCAGCCTGATACATGGTAGGTGCCAGGTAATGTCAGCTGCCTGGCTGATTAAGTAACCAATGGTTTGATGAGGCTAAATATCCAGAGTTTGTCAAACATATACACATTGGGTGTTTTCCTTCATCAGTGACCTGGTAGACAGTTTCCTCAAGGCATCCTGGCTGCTAACAATTCTGAAAAATGAGCAATCAGGGCCATCACCTGGGGTGGTGGGGCAGGTGAGGGCCCTCCAGTGTGATAGCTCAGCGTGTGCACCAGGCACTTGTGATGCCTGCTGTTGTCCCCTTCTTCCGTGCTGGTGACAGGCGAGGTCCAGCAGTAGCCACAGATATTAAGTCCTCAGCTTTCAGAGGAACAGCCCCAGCACAGGCAGCAGGAGGACACAGGACTGGTCCTTGGGACCCGAGGAGAGCAGCACCCTCCTCAGAGTACAGGGCATAGCTGGGGCTAGGCACCCGGCACAGACGATATGGCTCTTTCTGGACCAGTCCCTCAGCTCCAGGGGCGTGAGCGGGGAAAATGACTGAATGTGTGAGCTGAGAGCTCTGTTTACCTCCAGTCCTGGGGTTCTAAAAACCGAAGAAGGCTGAGGAGACCGGAGATGCTGAAACACGAGGTGGAGAAGTGGGTCCTCAGCTGTCCTTGCCTGGGTATCGCAGTGGCTGGGAACTGTGCAGACCTGCTCAGTGTGACTGGTGACAACTGCCAGAGTGCAGATGGCCTCAGGGAGGAGAGCAGGCTTCACTTGAAGGGAGGAACAAACAAGGTTGACCCACTAGGTGGTGTCAGCATCCTGGGTCCCTGCAGGATCCCGAGAAGAAAGCCTCATGGTGCTCTGGCCACAGACAGTGGCAGGGGTGGGAGGCTGAGTCTGACTCAGAGCTTAGGTGGGATGCTGCCACACATCCCACGTAGGTAAAATCACAAATGTGAAGAGATTTGAACTTTCCAGAAGATTTTACAAGCTTGGCTATGGACTCCATGGGGCTAATATTTTAATGGCTGTCAGTAAGCCAGAGCAAGAAAAATGATAAGAAACCCCATAAACAGGTGTATGGACTTTCTGGGCTCTTTTCTGGACCCCTAGTTTCTTCAGCTGCATTTGAGCCAGGTACCTGCCTGCAGTAACTAAAATCCAACTATGATGTGTCCTCATTTCTTCCCAGGAGGGATCCACAAATCAATGAGTCTTGAGGTTCATTTCTTCCCTTATGTCCATCAGTGGTTCTCATTCTGCCTCTCAGGTGACATTGGGCCATGTTCAGAGATGACTTCTGGTAGTCACAGCTGTGTGAGAGGGGTGCTATGGGGTGCACAGGTGAGGCAAAGGCACTGCTAAACATCCCACAACGTACAAGAAATAAGACCTGCACACAGAATTACTCCACAAACTGTCAACTGTGCAGTCTGAGAAATCCCATCTTAGACTAACATGTACTTAAATCTCTCTGCTACTCTGGCTCTAATTAGAGAAGTGAGAAGAAGGAAAATGCCCCATGATACTGAACCAGCTGGCTGATGGCTCATTTGCAAATAAGTCTAATCCAGAAGAGTCTCCCTGAGCTCTGAGTTCCTTCTGCATGTAGTGCTCGTGCCATGTTTTGCAAGATTCTTCAGGAATCTTTTCCTCTATACTTTTCCCCTTTCATTGAGTACCTTCCCTTTAGATTGACAACAACCCCTTTAGATGGCTAGAGGGCTTTACCTCCCATATATTTAAAAAAACCCTCAAGTACATATTCCTTTGGAAGTTCAATATCATGAAAGTCACAAGGCCATTTACAAGGATTCCTTTAAAGGCCTTTTAGGGTTACTATTAAATAAATTATATGTTCAGTGTACTGGAGCATCAGATAAGAAATAAATGTAGAATCCCTGCCTTGAAGTGCTTGCAATATCCTGCTAGGCCCAATAAAACGAGACATGAAAGTCTACTTTAGTGTGACAAGAATAGTCAGGTCCCATTGGGGAAAAATTCACAAGGGAGACTCTTTCAGAAGACAATCCAGCAAGACTTAAGCAAAAGAACTGAGGTTCTTCTGAGCAATGCGGAGCACAGTATTGCTCACTTTGCACTTCAGGTTAATGTGGCGAGAACCACAGAGCAGGAGGCAAGGCCCCAGGGACCAGCGCCAGAAATGCTGAGAAGTCCATCCTTGTAGAAGATGCATATTTATCCTCATAATCAAGAATGGCTAAGGTATCACCAGTGTTCTCCCCGATGCCAGCAGGAAACAGGCGGTGTTCGCTGCCACTATGCAGCAGAGAAGCCCTGCACAGACTGCGAGCTCCTCAGGACCGGGATCTCTTGGTTAGTGCTTGAGTTTGCTGGGGCACAATGAATTGAGTGGCTTAAACAATGGCTGTGTATTATCTTACAATTCTAGAGGCTGGAAGTCTGAGACCAAGGTGCCAAAATAACGGGTTCATTATGAAGGCTGTGAAAAAGAATTATTCCATGTACTTCTCTGGCTCCTGCTGGTTTGGTGGCACATTTTGATGTTATAGAACAGTGATGGCAAACCTTAGAGCTTTCAGTGATAATAAAAACCCCACTACCGCATGTGTACCATATGTTTGCCACCACTGTTAGAGAAGCGTCACCCCAATCCGCCTCCATTCTCACGTGTTGCTCTATTTGTGTATCTGTGTCCAAGTTTCCCCACTTCATTCCATCCAGTATGACCTTGTCTTAACTACACCTGCAACAACCCTGTTTCCAGGTATGGTCATACTTGGAGGTACTAGGAGTTACAAGTATTAGAGACACAGCTCAACCCACAACAGGAAGCAGGTAAAGAGGGAAAGGATTCTGGGCTTCTAGCATTCTGGTTTATGTAACAATACACTGCTGATAGCCAAATGCCTCCAAGCCACAGGATATTTTAAGGCATGTCACAGCCATGAATCTCACTGCTCTGAGGTGGCCCCTACTATTGAAGCAATGGCAGATGTGATTCCTTAGAACTTTCTGGAGCTGTTCTGGAAATATCTCTCTCCATTGTTTACAGCCACCTATCAATGTAATGGTCATTTAAAAGGTTGTGCTCACACAAAACCACTTCCCTATTCCACTTCTCCTTTAAAAATAGAAATTAAATGATAAATAAACACCTTATAAGTACTCTCCAGAATTGCACAGCATTCAATAGTAGTTCAGTGCTCTGTTGATGGTGACAGGTACTGTGCTAAGTTCTGCGGAAGGGAACAAAACAAACATATTGTCATGGGGTAGATTGCTGAAAAATACAGAGTTCCAGAAAAGCCAGTCCCGGAGTATGAGAACTGGCCCCAAGGTGTGGTAAGAAAGAAAGATTTGTGGGGAGTAACTGACAGAAGGGTGGTCTTGGGCAGAAACAACACCAGTGATGCCTGTGATTGGCTCATAGAAGCAGCTTAGAAAGCGATCAGGACAAAAGTGCCTTCAACCAAGCCAGAATTTGCCTGGCTTATCTTAAACTAATATTAAAGAGTCAATCCATTTCCAGCACTAGTGTCTGGCTGTAAAGCTCCACATACCACTCTGATGGTTCTGTGTGTTTATGGCATGCTGAGAAACCATGGGGCAATAGAACAGGGTTCCTCAGAGCAATCACGGCTATGATTTAAGATGGCTGCAGTCATGTCAAGGTGAATCCATGTATATATCAAGAAGACACTGGGAAGTTTTTATATCCAAGTGGTCTAAATATTAGGGCCTCTGTGCCCTTAGAGCTATGGAGACCAATCCGCCATGTCAGAAATGTGAAGCACAGTGATGAGGTGTGGACATTTAGAGTTGCTGAGGTGCGTGTGTGGCATCCCCCTGGGGGTGCCACTCACAAATGGTGCCCTATCAAGCTTGTGCCGCACATGCCTAGACACACAGGCTTGGTGCTTACCATCTCCTCACCTTCTAGTCCTTGCAATGCCACCTCAGCCAAAGCTGCAACCCTACCAATGTCCACCCCTCTGGCTCCCATGAGCTCTTCCTAGTTCCTATTGTCATCACACTACACCAGCGGTTCCCACTTCCTGCTTGAGTACTGTGATGACCGATCATCGAAAGTGTCACTTTTCATTTCTCACCTGTTTACAAATAAAGTGGCAGCATTTACACAGGATCCTTTTCCTAGATTAGTGTGGTTATGCCTTTAATGTCTCTCCTCCCACTCATCTATATCCCCATACATGTGATCCCCTGATTTTATAATTCTTGAGTAACATCCCTCCCTTGAGGAAGAGGCATTACTTCTACCAGAGTCCTCTTCCTGAAGCACAGGCTGCTCAAGAGTCTCCAGGATCTTCCCTCTTCCCTTCAGGACAAATGCTGCATTCCATCCACAGATCCACCAGACTTTATGCCATCTCTTCCTACATGCTATGCCAACATCATCTCCTCCTCCTCCTCCTCCTCCTCCATGCCTCTTGCATTGTATCCAAATGGAACTACTGATTTCATTATTTTAAAATTTTCCATTTCTGGGCCAGGGATTTAGGTCAGTGGTTCCGGCGCCTGCCTCTCAAGCACAAGGTCCCAAGTTTGATCCCCGGTACCAAAAAACAAAACAAACAAACAAAAAAATTTTCCATTTTTGATATCCCTTACCCCACTGGCAGGAGCTAAATCCTACCCAGTTATTCCAGTGAGAACTTTTCTTCTCTTATTCTATGCTTTGTTAACATTCTTAGTGTGAACGATCACTACATCACGACTGTATTTATTTGTGCATCATGTCTCTGTCACTATATGGTGAGTCATGCCAGGGATATACTTGTCTGATTCCTCCAATGCCTGAGCACAGGCGTTGCACATGACGGACCTCTAATCAGGCTCAGTGTCAATGAGACACCAAAGCTACCACTAAATCAGCAAGAGTGAGCTTAAGTATCATCTCAATCTCTTGGACTCCAGTGGCCTTTGTTTGCTGTCTTTGGTTTCCCTTCTGCTCCAATCTCTTCATCAGGAGCTGGCTTCTAAGTACGTGTTCTGCCCTCCATCTGTCTTGGGAGATGAGGGCAGGCACAGGAGAAAGGAGCAAGAGACTTCCACTGTGGCTCCTAGTCCTCTTTCCTGGTCTTGGGTCTTATCAGAAGGCTATGTTAGAATGCTTCAGGTACAGTTTTGCAGCTCAGGTTCTTCCGCTACATCAATGTGGGCTGCTGGTCAGAACTGAGGACCATCTCTTGGTGTTGGTTTTTTTTTTTAAATAAACTTTCCATTTTAACCCAACACATCACCATTAGTGGTCTTTTACTTTTTTTATAATTTACCCCTACTACATCATTTTCCTCCAAATACTGGATCTGTGATAACAATTGCTTTCCTCCACTGTGCCACAAATAGCATGACACATGAGCTTCCGTGTGGCTGCAGAAGTTCATACAACCAGGTGAGGCTGGATGGTTCTCCACATTGGCTGCAGCCCCAACTCAGAATGAGGACCTGACTCTGATCTATTTAATACAGTATTACTGATGGATGGCTCATTATTCTAGAGGAAATTGAGGTATTCAACCTTCTAAAATAATTAGACCAGTTGTTTGTCATTAATTTAGTACACATAGGTTGGTAAGTTACTGTGTCACTTTGTGGAAGTTACTGAAATCTTTCTGAGTCTCAGTTATTGGACTGATCCACAGAATTATGTTGAGAATCAAATAAGAATGCTCACAGAACATGTTACCCTTGTGCCTGGAACATACTAAATGCCCAGTAAGGAGCTATTACGGGTAAGGTTATGGGAAGAGGCAAGTTGCTTTTCTCCTTGGTGGTTCCATTTTTCCTCTTCACAGTTGTCATCTGGTGTCATCTGATAAAAGAGTTGAGTGGCTTCATGTCTGTTAAATACACCAAGAGACTCAGACAAAGCCTCTTCATAAGGGGAAGATTTATGTTGTTTTTCAGAGAAGCAGTTAGCTATAGCTGAACATGAAATATTTGTTTTCCTAATACTTTATTAATAAAACTGGTGACAAATATGTAAGCTTTCAAATGTTCCAATTCATTATTTTTAAGTGGCTCTTTATTAAATGGAAACATCTGTGTTGAAACAATTTTGACTCAGTGCTTGTCATAGTGATAGTAGTATCTGTCAGGTCTACAATAAATTTCTTTCTGTATTTGCACATATTTGAGGTGCTCAGCAGTTAATGAGAGAGGGAAGAAGTTCTTGTAATACAAATAAAGCAGCAAACAGAAGCTAGACCTTACCCAGCAGATTCCAAGGGAATTTCTGATCTTTTTGTTCTTCATTTTTAAATGTAAGGGCACATCACTGATTCCTAACCTGGTCACCAATTCCTCCACCAAGTTCTAGTTTAAAACCAGGTATGACTCTGGCTGCCAAGGTATTTTAAAGAAATGCTAAGTATGTTGAAATACTAAGTGATGCTTGACTCAGCTGGCAGCATCCTGTGAATATATATTTTTGTCTGGCAATTTTTTGTTTTGTTTTTGAGACAGAGTCTCACTATGCAGTTCAGGCTGGCCTTGTACTCACTATGTAGCCCAGGCTGGTCTTGATCTTGCAGTGATCCTCCTGCCTCAGCCTCCTGAGTGCTGGGATTACAGGCATGGGCCATCATGCCCAGCTTTTATGAATGTATTGATGCCACTTGTCCCAACTATTCCAGCCCCAAGTGCTTCAACTATCATTATTTACATACATTCAAGAAAACGAATGACAAATTGCAATTAATGTCTTAGCCTGATACTTGTTATCTCTTCGAAATAAGACCAAAATGTTTTGGCAATACAATTATTCTTTTAAAAAGTACGTTCATGAGGGAGCAGATTTACTATAAAAATGAAAAGTAACTCCAAGAAGAAGCCTGCTGAAGGAGAGTGAAGTAGTGAGTGTTTGTAGCACAGCCCGGTAGTAAATCAGTGCCTCCTAATTTGATCCAAATCACCAAGAGACAGGTCCAAAAGAGGCACAAGGAGCCGTGAGTCTGCTCAGCTATGCCGACATACACCTGCCCTGAAGGGGCAGGCATTTGAGAAAGGTCACCAAACACGAGAGAAATAAAACTCAATTAGCAAGACAGGCATATTTACAAAGGACAGACAGAACATGATTTGCCAACTGTTTTGGCTGGTGAGCACAGGCAAACGTGGAAATGACCAGCACTGCTGCAGGAGTACAGAGTCGTACAGAGTCATATCTGTAACAGACTGAAAAACACAACTAGCAAACAGGAGGACCTTGACCCACTCCTGCGGAGTCTGCATTCCCAGTTCACAGCTGTGCTCACATCTAGACCACTGGTGCATTTGGAAGCAAAGCACCGGCAGCTACAGGCTCCACTGTGGTGACCGACCTCCAGGAGGGTCCCCAGTGAGCCCTGTCTCGTGGCCTTCACACCCTGTGTGGCCCACTCCCATGTCTGTGCGATCAGTTGAACATGTCACTTGTGAAACCAGATCACTACACACGTCATCTCTGTTGCTTGTGCTTATCAGGGTGTTGGGTGTACGGGAGGCTGCTGCCATACTGAGAGCAGTCCTGGAGAGAGCAGCCAGCGAGGCCGGCTCAGATGGGGGACATCAGCCTCCCGAGAGGCCTGGAGCCAGAACCACCCAGTTAGGCCCCTCCCAGGTTTTTGCCTCAGAAACTGTGGGATCATAAATATTTGTAGTTGTGAGTTGTAGGTCTGGATCATTTCCAAGGCAGCAATAGAGACCTGGTACCTGCACTTGGTTGAAACTTGCCAGTCTGAACTGTTCAGTTTCTTCTACATTACAGATGGCCTCAGACGATAGTTTCATCGAAAATTAAACTAGACTAGGTGTGGTGGCACACAACTGTAATCCCAGCACTCAGGAGGCTGAAGCAGGAGGATTGCAATGAGTTTGAGGCCAGCCCGAACTACACGGTGAGACCTTGTCTCAAAAACAAAACAAAACAGAAACAAAATAATTAAACTAATGCCGGGGATTTAGCTCAGTGGTTCCACCACCTGCCTTGCAAGTGCAAGGTCCCGAGTTTGATACCCGGTACCAAAAAAAAAAAAAAAAAAAAATTAAACTAAGCAGCCCAATCCTACCCCACATGCAAAGACTTACAGGGTCCTAGAGCAGCCACTCTAGCTTTTTATTTTTACAGACTCAAGTCTACACAGGGAAATGATTTATCCGTGGTCGCCCAGTCACTTAATAATCCTTACCCTTTCAGGCACTTGCAAATCTATCAAGAGTTTCTGGGGTGCACAGCTAACCAGGCTAATGGGGCAGCCTGGGCAGGAGTCAGGAATTGGATGGAACCTGAATACCGGCGGCCTTGTCATTTACCATCTATTCGTCATGAATCCTGCATGTGCTTCGTGTCTGACGAATTATGCTCTCAAGCCCTAGAATTTTCAGGACATATTTTATTAGAGTATTCTTCCAACTCAACCCAGGGAAGCCAGATATATGACTCAACATTATTGACTTTTTGGTTCCACTTCCACATTTTAGGGACTTTTTAATGTGGTGTTGGCAATGCAACAAGCTTAAATCAGAAAGACACTACAGCAATGATAAACCAGTAAGAATCAATCCCAACCCTACTGATGACAGAGTTCTGCCTCCTGAAGGACTTAAGTTGGGACATCAGGCTGGTAGCTGCTGTGGGGAAAGAGATGTGAGGCCCACAGGTCCAGTGGTGAACGTGCCCTGCATGACAGGATAACCAGGGCTATAAACTCTAAAGCTGTGACTCTCAAACTTCAGCAAGTATCAGAAACAACCCTTCCACGAAGGCTAAAACAGTTCTGGTCCCATTTTCCAAGGCTTTAAATATATCCAGAATGGGGTCAAGTCCACAGCTAAGAATGACCACACATTGGGAACCCTCCTCTGAGGCTGAGATCTGGAGGCACAAACTCAAGAGCCTTTGAAAGCCAGTACTGACATAGAGAACAGACGCAATGTTAAGAAGTGGTGAGACTTCTGGTGGGCTGCAAAGAGCATTCATGATTTAAAAACCATCCAAACAAAAACACCATTTTAAACACAGTGCAGCCAGGTAGAAGTCTGGTCCCCAGGATCAAGATTTTGCAGCCATGATTTACTCCAACAGTGACAAATACATTCTTTCAAAAAACACAGACATGCATATCATATCAGAGTTCGAGAGTAGCTTGCATTCAGCCTTCCCCACTTCTACACTCCATTTCCAAGACTTTACAGATACTACTGCGGCATTTTATTCCCTAATCCATCAGAAAGGAGCTGACATTGCTGCCTGGGAGGTGTGGTTCGAGCGTCTTCTGAGGGTTTTCCAGGCATTCTTGGAAGTCCTCACTTGTCCCTACATACCTATTCTTCACGCTTTCCTGCCCTGCTGACCCCCCTGAGGCTGACATCTAAGGACTCAGTGACCTGGGCTCCCCTGCCTTTCAGTTTCTTCTTAGGATTGGGTTGATATGAGACAGTGCTAGGAAGCTGGAGGTAGGGTAAAAGAAAGTCCACCCTGGCGCCATGGTTGGCAGCGGCTGAGCCCCTCAGAGGCAATATTCACATTTGGGAGTTACTGTTCCATCTTCCTAGGAGCCACTCCTTTTCCTGGCTGCTTCACATCTAAGGGTAGAAATGACTCCCTGGTTTACCATTTGCAGCTAGTCCACTCCATTCCATTGTCCCTCTTGGCTGTACCATGAGTTCCCTACTGGGAACTTTCCCAATCCACAGTTTTCCTATTCAATATGTAGAATACATCTCTTTCATGTCAAAGTTAAACAAGTCAATTTAGCAACAGAACATACAGCAGAACAGGGGGCAGTCGTCCTTTGCTGAAATCAAACACTGAATGTTGCTTCAATTACAGAATTAGCAGTTTTGCTAATGTACTGATCATTACTCCAATTCTGGAGTTCAAGTTCAAGATACTTAGAAGGAAGCCAGACAAGCACAGGATTGACTTTCCCTAGAAGGATCCTCCTGGGAAGCCACACAATTTTTTGTTCTTGTTGCTGAGTGACTCTTGGCTCAGTAGATTTGGAATGAGATCCCCTGAGAAAGAGACTTGTCCTGACAGTGCAGGGAGCATGGAGCTAGGACAAAGTTGCACACACCTCATACTTTGATGCAGTTGTTCAGGTTTATCTGGTTTCTCTGTGACACATTTGGAACAAGCATCAGCCCTTCAGTTCCACAAGTTTCTGCCATGGAAAGAGCCACGAGTAATTACAGACAGAACTTGATGCTCTCCACAAATTGGTCTGCTGTGAAATAAGGCTGCCGGCCCTTGATAGAAACAATAGGTTAGCATCACTTCTTAGTTCATTACAAAAAGTACAAATTGTTCTGGGCCACCAGGCAAAGTCGTAGTGGAGAGATTGCAAACTGACAGATTACAGGCATTGCACAATCCATAAGACTGTTTCAGTGGACTCAAATCATGTGTTTATTTTTTCAATTGGTTACTAATATTCAATATTTGGAAGATTTTATGTAAAAAGTCTGGATATTCAGCTTTCATTGAAAAAAAAAATCCCTCCCATAGCAGTACCATGCTGCACATGGAGTAAAACACTTGATAAGCCCTGATGGAACTATTAATGGCCATAAACTAATGAAAGAATGAGGATGATTCACTGTTGGCCATCATTTACAGAGACATTCACTGATAGGTGAGTTTCTGTTGATGGCCACATAGATAATAGCAATAGATGCACAGAGAACAGACACTTAGGTCAGCCCAAGTTTCAGTGAGTGCATTACTTGCAGTTTCAAAACTGCTAAGAATCACTGCATCCAAGGGATTATCTTTGCTTTCACTATGGAGACATCCACTTACCCATAGGTGCAGGGTGTTGGGAAACTCAATTCAGAATCATGGGTTACACAGAGTGCAGAATGAAAACCACATTTCCCTCCCTGTCTGGCAGTAATTGTAGGTGCTACTGGGAGATGTTGCCATGAAAACCCAGCCTGCTGGCTTCCAGGCCTGTCCCAGTAACCTGAAGATACTAGGCCACAGTGACAGCTGAGACTCCAGGCTTGAAATCAGCTTAACCAAGCAATGAGACTAAGAAGAGTCATTGACTTCTCTGGGCTTCCTAAGAAGGTGAACAGGTAGAGGATGTGTTTTCCCCATCCCAACACAGGGCAAAAAATGTAACATCATGCTTCCACATCAGAGCAGAAAACCATTCTACAGACCTTCTACCACCAAACCATTCTACAGACCTTCTTTCACCTTGCTTTCTCTCCTTTTGCATCCACTTCACACTTGCAAACACACACGTGCACGCGTGTGCACACACACACACACGTGTATTCATACACCCCACCACCATCTTAAAGACCAGGGAACAGCAGAAGTTTATAGAAAAAAAGACATTTGCTTGAGTGGAAAACATGCTATTCCTCAATTCAGGGCTTCCAGATAATCTACTGAGACTCCTCTCATCATCCCTAATGTGGTCTATAGGCACTATGACTTCAAATTTTAAATAGCAATAATAATAGTGAACACTATGCAAGGCATACAACTGTGAGCCAGGTGTGTGTATGTCATGTTCTTTACACATATTACTTTAATCCTCTTGACAGTTCCATGAGGCAAGTACTGTTATTACCTCAGTCTTAAGGGTGAGGAAGGCAGAGCTCAGGAATATTAAGTAAGAGGACAAGGGCACTTGGACAGGGAGTGGCAGAGCCAGAATTCAAAGCTGATTTCTCTAATCCCAGAACTGAATGGGTGAATACAATCAACTCATTTCTTGGTTATCATGAGAAAGGCATTTGTTGCATGTGCAGCAGAAACTGAGGCACGACAAGTAGCTGATTTCTCCAACATCACAGACTCTCTGAGGGGATGTGAATGGGCAGACTCAGAATTTGAATTTGGGTATGTGTGTGGCATCCTGTTTGGTGGAAGCAGGGCTTGCGAGAGAGGACAGAAATACCCGCAACAATCTCTGCCCCTAGGAAGACGGTGTCTACAAACAGCAAGCTACAGTATGGAAAGTTCTAGAAAGGCCAATTACTTGAAGTGCTCTGGGCCTAGAACTCCAGCTATAATTTCATCCATAGGAGAAAATATGGGCAGAAGCATCGGGTAGGGGTAACTTTTGATTTAGGTCTTTTGAGAACAGAAGAAGAGAACAGATTAAAGAAAGCACAGCCACCCTCATGGCCACTCACAGTGTCCACAGGGATGTGTGAGGAGGGAGGAGAGGGATGGGGAGGGATTATTGCTGAATCACACTGTCCATACCATCCAAGTGGTTTTTGAAGTTAAAACTGAGCACTTTACAATGCATTTTATTGTTACATGAGTGATGGGTGAAGGAATCAGGCCTAATTCTGCTTTTCCCTGATGAAGAACTAGCAAATCCATGGATGTGTCATGTAGTCTTCCTTGACTTCCACTAATTCATATTGAATATTTTCTAATCCCAGAGAGACTTGAAACAACAGAAGCTGTAATGGACACTGGGTACAGTTGGTGACAAATCTGATCCTCTTGAGGATGCCATGTGCCCATTCTCTAGCACTGTGACTTTCAAGCTTTGCTTCTGAGCCCTGCAGCAGCCTCACCTGCCAGAGAACTGCCCTCCCTCTGAGGGCCCCACTGGTAGGTGATGATCTGATGGACCACATAAAAGCACACACACTCACTGTCTCTCTACGAAGAGGACGGGCCTGGCAGGCAGGGCTCTGAGCTCCTCTGAAAATCAGACTGAGCATGAGGCACCACTTGAAACAGTATCATTTGTTAGTTTCTAGCACTTCCCAGTCCTGTTTCCCTTTCTTCTAGGTGCATTTTCTTTCTTTTTGTGGGGGGCAGGGACAGCTCTGGGATTGAGCCTAGGGCCTCACACTGAGCTGCATACCCAGCCCTTTTTGAAATTATTTGAGACAGGGTCTCACTAAGTTGCCCAGGCTAAACTTAAATTTGTGATCTTCCTGCCTCAGCCTCCTAAGTAGCTGGGGTTACAGGTAGGCATCACTGTGCCCAGCTAGGAGCATTTCCCTAATAAATCACTTATGTACAAATCCTTAGCTCAGTGTCTTCCTGGGAGACTTCAACTCAGGAGGAAAGAGAAATGAAAAGATTCCCCATGGCTTCATTCATGTGGTATCCAGGTGCATTTTATAGCTCATGGTCTGCTTCGTCCATAGAACACATCTCGACATTCTCTGAAGTGAAGCCTCCTTCCTGAGGCCACATATTTCTTCCTGAGTGCTCCACTACCTGTTTGTCTGTCACCTCCTGCCACCACCTTGCGGCTGCTGCTGGCTCAGCCATGACACTGTGGACAAAGATTCTGCAGACACTCTACTTTGCCCTGGGCAGGAGCTCTTTAACCCAGCTCTGACACCCAAATCTGAAAGTGAAACATCAAGAAGTATCACAGTGACAGTGACCGGATGATGGCAACATCATGGTGACGCCAGTTCTAACCCAAACCTTGTGACATGATGACGGACACCACAATGCGTATGCTCATACCTTATCATGGAGGGAAAATTCAAGCCCCTGGCACTCCCCTCTAATAAGCTCACCAAGACATGCTACTGGGGCCTGGGAAACATCTTAAGTCAGGACAATAGCAACAAAACTGCTATCTAATTGTGAAAGGACTTTATTTTAAAATGTGAAAGCTTTTCCAGTCACTGAGGCCCAGCCTTTCCATCCCCTCTGACAGCCAGAGGGGCAGGAACCCACTGTCAGCTCTCCGGCTTCTCCCTCCTGCTGACCAAGGTGACCCCAGTGTCTGCCTGCCACAGCTCCCAACCTCCTCTCCGGCTGCCTCAGCAGCTGCCCTGCCCTCTCCTGCAGTTCTTAGAGCAGCTTCTGCTTGTTCCACAGTTGGATTCTTTTACGGCAAGAAAAACTGCCAAAGAAACGTTTTATTTTTTTTCAACCTAGAATTGGAATATCACCACGGAGCTGGAATGGAGGAGTGGGCCACCAGGGAAGTTTGAACCCATTCATGGGAAACAGACTTCACTACACTGCCTTCTCCCACCAAATAGTCTTTATGACTTCATTGCGCTAACTCAGGGTGTTCTTAAAGGGAAAATGGAAACCACCTTGAGACAGCCCTTTGGGAAAGACAGCCATGGGCATTGCTTGAGTCCTGCAACTTATTGCATGAACCCTGTTGATCTTTCTGTTTCCTTAAATTCTTTGATTGGTGCATTGTAGGTACACAGCACAGTTACACTTCTCATTGGGAATTGTGCCTTTACATGATGTATCTTGGTTCTTATTTTTTCCCCATTCCTAG
>NW_004624884.1:2677044-2692768 GCF_000247695.1 Heterocephalus glaber
AGTATCAGAGTGTTCCATCTCATTTCCCTTTGGGATTGCTGTAGGTGATCTGGAATTCTGACTTTGAGACTTATTCATTTGTCTTCTCGTTTTGACCCAGGCAGGAGGTGGGGAGGATGCTGTCGGCACCCATGCAGCTCACCTCCTCTGACCTGGGAGAGGTGGGAAAGTGGCTCAGAAGCCCCTTCCTCTGGGCCAGGAGTGGCGGGATGGACAGCAGCCCGGAAGCCCCTTCCTCTGAGCTGGCAGAGGTGGGATAGCGGCTCAGAAGCCCCTTCCTCTGGGCTGGGAGCAGTGGGATGGACAGAGGCCCAAAAACCCTTTCCTCTGGGCTGGGAGTGGCGGGATGGATGGTGGCCCAGAATCCCCTTCCTCTGGGCCAGGAGCAGTGGGAAGGTGGCTCAGAAGCCCCTACCTCTGGGCCCAGAGTGGCAGGACAGATGGGGGCCCAGAAGCCCCTTCCTCTGGGCCAGGAGCAGTGGGACAGCAGCTCAGAAACCCCTTCCTCTGGGCTAGGAGTGGTGGGAAGGAAGGCAGCCCAAAAGTCCTTTCCTCTGGGCTGGGAGTGGTGGGAAGCCCCTTCCTCTGGGCCAGGAGCCGTGGGTTGGATGGTGGCTCAGAAGTCCCTATCTCTGGGCCAGGAACAGCAGGATGGATGGTGGCCTGGAAGCCCCTTCCTCTGGTCCAGGAGCAGTGGGATGGTAGCCTCCTGTTAATCTTTGTACAATTTATATATTTATGTAATTCACATAATTATGATTCATATAAAGGTTATGAATCTTACTTCAATATATTGTTTTATTACATAAGAAGCCAATTAATGAAGCATGAATAGTACAATGGGAAACATCAGAGAATTATTCAGTGGTAATAAATAAAATGAGAATGAAATGCTATAGTGATTGTAATGCTAGAGAGCATGAGTGTGAACAGTATAGTTCTAGGCTTAGAAGAATGGCATGACCACAGTATGGGGATCAAAGAATTTACAACATGATTCCCTGCTCCAACACTGTGGAGCTGTGTGGCTTTGAAAAACTTATTTCAAGCCACATGCCCAGGTCTATGAGATAGGGCTA
Source organism: Heterocephalus glaber (assembly GCF_000247695.1). The sequence goes on from NW_004624884.1 coordinate 2,678,124, forward strand.
ATAATCCCATTCATGGCTTGTAGCAAACACCTCTGCCCAGTATTAGCAGGCTATAAGTGGCACAAGTTTCTTGCCCCTCTATAATTTGGCTGTGTATTATCTTAGAAGTCTGAGTGAAGATTTACATGATTCAAATGGGCATGTCAGATAGCAGAGTTGGGCTAATATTGCTCCTTTGCTAATGGCTGCTACCAAGACTTAAGACTTTCCTAAAAATTTTTATTTCTGCAAAGCCAATCAAGAAGTGTTGAAAGGAAAAAGTATAAAAGTTACCCTTGCGTATTTGGGAACAGCAAGCACTTGAGTTTGAGAAAATGAGGACTTAAAACAGTTGAATCAAAGGCAGTACTCTGCTACTTATATTTTAAAACAATGTGATGTTCCTTCTGAAACAACATTCCTTTCTTCTCTAATAACTACAATATGATACAACATGCAACAGCTCACTTGAAAGTGCCAGATCATAGGGTCAAGAACAAACACCACAAGCCACCCCACTTAACATGTCCCACTATACAATGCCGTTTTGGTGCATGAGAAACCAAGCATTCATGTAGCATTACATTCAACAGAAACAACTCTCATACTTTGGGTTTAAGATCCTTGTCCCTCCAGTTCCTATGTTGTGACATCTGACTCTTCATCATTTTAATATTTTCAGCCATTTGCTATATCTGCATGATGTTGTCCTCGGACACTGAGCAGTCTGTGAAGTAGCAGGACTTAGCTGAGTTCACTTCCAGCCAAGGTCAACTGGACTCCAACTTGACTCTGAATTAAGCATTTGTTCTCTTCCATAAAGATTTGCCAGTGCCCCTGCCTGTGACACTTGTTATCAGCAGGTGTGCTGAGGCCTGCCCAGCTCCCCTCCTTCCCAAGCTTGTAATGAATAAACACTAGCTGTCCTTGGGGTCTTTGTCTTTGCTCCCTAGAGCAGCTTAGAGTGGCCCCAAGACCCAGCTTCTCTCAAGTCTCTGTCTGTGTCTTTGTTCTCTCTCTCATTTTCTTTCTCACCTTGCACTGTATTGTCTCACAGGAGGTTGAATCCCATTGCACAAGTTATTGATAATGTTCCCTATAATGACTGGGTTCAGAATATAGATTAAAGATAACATGTATATAGAACAAGACAGAACAACATTTTGGACATTGAGGGACCAGCCTAATGAGGCCATTCCTACCTGTTCACCTGTTCTATACTTCCAAGAGGAGCAGGTAAAGGGTTAGACAACACTTCTCAAAAAAATGTAGGGAGGGCCAAGAAAAGCGGTTGGTGGTGTTAGGAATATTTTAGAGAAGAACATCATTGTGACTTGGAGGTAGTAAGAGGTTTCTTAGAGAGGGTACAGAAAAAAATAACCACAAACAGAAAATTGATAGATTTCATCAAAATTAAGAACTTCTGTTCATTAAAGAACACCATTAAGAATGTACATGTCAAGCCATAGACTGGAAGAATTATATCTAACAAAGAATTGTTATTAATTACACAATAAAAAACCTCAAACAACTCCCAAAACTTGGCAACAAATTTGAACAGACTTCATAAAGCAAGATATATAAATGGCCAATTAACTCTACAAATGTACTCCATGTCATTTCTCATCAGAAGAATGCAAATTATAATAAAAGAGTACTGCAACACCTACTAGATTTACTAAAATAAAAAAGATGTATGCCACTAAATGTTGACGAGGTTATAGAGGTTATGGAACTCTCATACACATTGATAGAATATACAGTGGCATGGCTCTTTGGGAAAAAGGTTGGCAGTTTTTAAAAGAAAATTAAATGTATGCCTGCTCCAAGACCTAGCAATTCTATGCCATGGTAAATATCCCACCCACAAAATGAAAATATATATTCATAAGAAGACTTGCACATGACTTTCAAGGCAGCTTTAATCTTAATAGCTAAAAACCAGATATGATCCAGGAATCCACAGAAGAATGGAGAAATAATCTGTAGTATGATGGAATATTACTCAGGAACAAAAGGAAAAGAATTATTGATAAATGCAATAATAGGGTGAACTGCAGATCTGTAGAAAGAAGCTAGAGTAGATACTGTCTATCAAGAACTGGGAAAGGTCTGAACTTTTACCCTACTTGCAAGCTAATCAGTTAGCCTGACACATTTTTATGGATGCTGGTTGAAGATATGGGACTCTTGGGTCAGAGACAAATGACTTTATTTTTCACAGCTATGACCAGAATTTTCTTGGGCTGCTTTCCAAGCACAGTTCCCATAAGGTGACATGACACGGGTCCAGCGGCACCTGCACAGGTAGTGAGAGGGTCTGTCTGTAAGCCCACCCAGCCTGGACCTTCTGTGATGGGCAGTAAGCACACCTGCTCTTTCCTCCCAAAGCACTTTGCATTCCAAGGCTATCCACTGTACAAACGTCCTTGAAATAAATTGGCATCAAAGGCCAACTGAGTCTCTGCTAGCAAGATTTGCAAAAATGTGAGCAATCAACAGAGAACTGCATTCCAGGACTGTGCAATTCCACTTTCATAAAACTCCAAAGTGCTAAGGCATTTATACATAAGAAAATTAAAACAGTGCTTTCTTCTAGTTTGGTGGGGAAAGACAGTCATAGCAAGAATCTTTCTGATATTTCTTTGCTTATATACCAAACTATATGGGTTTGAATATTTGTCAAAACTCAATGAAAGTACACTTAAGATTTATGCATTTCATTTTTAGAAAATTTTACATCAAAAGAAAAATTTGTAAACAAATATTGAGCTATAGCTAATAATATGCATGCCAAAGTATCTAGAGAGAAAGCACACACTGTCTGCAATTTATTTTGAAAAGCACTGAAAGTGCTTTAATGAATTGATAAAGAGAGGAATAAATGTGTAGCTGTGCATGAAGAAATTATAGTAAAATCTTCATGGTAGATTCTAGATGGTATGTATACCTTGTTCCATATACATTTCTCTCAATTTTGCTGTTGAAGTAAGAAGTAAGTGAAAGTCTAAGAAGAAAGCATTAGGAGATGGTCTTTGAGAAATGATTTAAAAAGTAGAGTTGACGATACAATGATTTGTAAAAATCATCCACATCACAAAATGCACCCCCTGGGACACATGTATCTGCACAAACAAAAAGGTAAATGATACACTGTGGAAAATATGTATAACATATCTGATCATCAGGTTGTTTAAATTAAGAATTCTTGTAAGCCTAAAAGGAAAAGATTAGTATCAATATAGAAAATGTGTAAGAGTTATGAATAGACAATTTACACTTTTTCAGTAATAGAGTTCTTTTTATGTTTCCTTATTTTATCAGGCATGAAACTTTCTAGAACAATTATATACTTTTTTTCTCTACTTGGAGTGGAACCCAGGATCTCTACACTGACCTACGCTCCCAGAAGCCCCTAAACTTTTTGTCTTAAACAAAATCCACTGAATCACAAAGTTGTCCAAGTTGTCTTGAACTTGGGATCCTCCAGCCTCAGCTTCCCAGAGTGCTGGGATTACAGGTCTGTGCCACTAGACCCAGATAATCCTATACTTCTTTATAATCCTAAACTGAGTATACTGATCACATCACACTCCTCTTAATTCTTCAAGGTCATTACAAATTCTATTTGGTGTTTAAGGATATAATATAATGTACAATGATACATTCAAAAGCCTTAGGAATGAGCTGGCTCTTTACCCCAAACAATAAACAACCCCTAAATTCACTGTTTTTGAATTATTTGCTTGTTAGTCTTTTCTGAAATTTTCCTTAGGAGCAGTCAGGTGGCCCTTCTCCCCACTGCATTCTGTTCGTTGGAAGTCCTCATAATATGATGTGCCTGGTCTTGGGTTTGAAAAACCAGATAACCACATTCATTCAAACTTTATGAAAACGAAGAATAAATAAGCTGTGAGTGTGAGAGCAGTGCTGAGTAGATTTCGAAGCAACAAAGTATGTGACCTTTAATTATGTGGCATTTAGGTTTGCTACCCAAGGACCATTTGTGGTTATCTTTTGGTTCTTGCATGGGTATGGGATGGCCAGAGTCCATTTGATACCTGAATTCCAAGTAAGTAATGCTTCAAGATAGACAAGAGGTGTGGAGAAGAACAACTGAGTCTCATATCACTGGGTCATTATTTCAATAAAAATCCATCAAGGATTGAAAATATTTGGTGCATCTTTGAAAATGTCTTAATGTCACTCAAGAGTCAGTTACTTACCTGGCCCATATCTGGAAATTAATTTCAAAAGCTATTTATACTACAGGGCTCTCCCAGGAGTCGCACTTTAAAGGATGCTATTTCCAGCATGACCTCAGGCATTCAGGGCAGTATCCTGAGGTTTTCAGTTCAAAGAAATCAAATTAGTACAGCTGGGCGGATTACCAAAAGCCATTAGAAGTTTTCGGCTCCTCTATAATAACTTCCTCCCCTCCTGCATCTGTCTGTCTTGGAACCACAATGTTCAGCAGGCGAGCCTTTTTTTTTTTAAGAATTGCTTTTGGCACAAGCTGCAGGCAAGTGAGCAAGCAGTTAGACACTCACCCGGAATCAAAGTTATGTGACAGCAATGATCTTGGCTCCAAAAGTCAAAAGGAGAGTTCTGTTTTGGCAAAAGATCTTCTCTAACTCTTATCAAGGATATTCACATGTTCTTTGGGGCTTTTATTAGCCTCATATCAGTGCTAAAATAGAGATGCCAAGATAATAAAAAATGATCACTAATGTCTTTCTCAATTATATTTTCAGATTTATTACAATTATTTTCTGTCTGGGTTTGTTATAACTCAATTATCTCCCCTTCCTTCAAATTCATACACTGAAGTCCTAACCCCAGTGTCTCAGAAAGTGACTGCATTGAGACGAGTATCTTTGAAGAGATAATGAAGGCAAGATGAGGATGTTAGGGTGGATGCAAAAGTTATTATAACTGGTGTCCTTCTAAGAAGAGAAAGTTGGGACCCACTCAGGAAGTCTGTGGGAAGACACAGGCAGGAGGAGCCAACTACAAGTCAAGGAGAGAGACCACGGAAGGTGTCAGCCCTGCTGATACCCCGATCTTGGACTTAAAGCCCCAGAACCACGAGGAGGTAAATTTCTGTCGTTTAAGCTATCTAGTCTGTCCACTGTGTTTATGGAAGCCCTGGAAAACCAGTACAAGGTTTCCCTGGTTGAAAATCCATGTCGAATTCCAGAGATACAAGAAATTCAGTCACTTAAGCAGCAACAGTGGTGCCAAGGATAGTATTTCAGCTATAATTTGAGAGTGTCTTTCTGCCTTGCAATGACCTGTTTAGATATCAGGCATGTGTAGAATTTGGAGAAACCCATGACTCATCTCTAATAAACAGGTACTCTACAGGAAGGTGTTCTCTGTCATGTTCCAGAGATGAAAGGTGTTCCTCACTCTGAGCTCTCTTCTCATCCCAGAACCTGATGAGCTATTTTAAATCCCATGTCTTCCATGCCTCCTTCCCAGTCTGTCAGCAGAGCTCAAACTCTTCCTCCACAGTGCAGCCTAGGAGTCCTCCCTGCCAAGCCCTGCATCCCTTTTCAGTTGTGCAGTTGTGGCTGTCTCAATATCCTGAATCCAATCAAAACATTTACCTTTCCTAGTCATTTCAACTTTGGAAAGAACCAGAATGTGCACAGTGCCAGACTCAGTGAATAAGACAGATGAGAACACACTGTGATGTTTTTATGATCTACCTTTCTGTTGAATGGTACTCACGAGCAGCAATTGCTACATATTTTTTAATCACACTTTGTGCAGACACTCATGAGAGAGGACTTCCAGAACTGCTTCAGAAAATGGCCAGAATGATGGGATAAGTGTGTTCAAAGCTAGAAGTAATATTTTGAAGGGAATTAATGGCAATGTGAGTTAAAATTTTTTTATTAGTACATGTTTGTAGTACATATTGATTACATTTATTGTGGGGAACAGGTACATGTACATAATGTATCTTGACTCTTTTTGTTTCTGTCCCCCTCTGTTCCCTTCCTCCTCCCTCCATCACAAGATCCCCTATTTACCAAAGATCTTTGTATTTCCTATTGTCTGTCTTTTTTAAAGTTCTTTAAATTATGTATACTTTGGATTTCTCATGTAAGAGAAATTATGCAATATTTAAGCTTATGTATCTGATTCATTCCACTTAACATTATGGTCAAAGTAGCAATGTATCTGTTACCATAATAATTGTTTTTAAAATTCCCCGTATGTTTTGGTCCGACCTTATACACGTAGGCAGGTCATGCCTTTCCATTTCCTATGGTTTATCTCCTGTACTGGTATTAACTTAGTCTACCAAGAGTGAATCAGCTCTTAGTGATAGAACCCTTTATTACTTGCAAAAAGAATGAAATTTGTCATCGTATTGAAATGTAATTTCTGAAGAATATAGAGAAGAGAACCTTAATTTGAGAAAAAAAATGAATTTTCAATTCTTTATAAAGACCAAATCATCTGTGCACTTACATCGAAATTGTGATGACTGGGAGCAGTGGCTCCCTGTAACGCCAATATTCTGGGAGACTGAGGCAGGAGGATCACAAATCCAGGGCCAGCCTGGGCAACTGAGTAACTTAGCAAGACCCTGTCTCAAAATTAAAATTTTTAACAGGACTGGGATGTAGTGCAATGCAAAGGCCTTGGGTTCAACCCCTAGTACCACACCAAATAAAGCAAAAATGAAGATAGAAGGTGAACTGTCATGCTGCAAAACTGTAGTGCCATCTATACCCACGTGCTCCAAGAGGAGTGTGCTCCTCCCCTGTTTCCTAAGGAATGCTTAGACAATTTCAATCACTCTCACTCACAGAAAACCTAAGCTAATTGGTATGAGGGAAAGTATACTCCTTGATATAGTATGTAAGAAATTTCAGGAATGAGTCATTGATGAGGGAAAGGAAAGAGAGAGAGGAAGTTAGAAAAAGAGAGAGAAGAGACCATGAAAGAGGCGAAGTGGATGGAGGGAAAGGGAATTGGTTTGGTTTTTGTCCCTAACTACTATGTTTCGACATGCGGGACCCAGTGTTTCTTTTGCAAGCAAAATTTGGAATAAATTCAATTTTGTTGCAGCTAAGAGCATCATATTAAGACCCTGGGAAAACAACTCAAAGTTTCATTGCCAAATGGATGTTCTTGTTAATTATGGCATCACCATGAAACAGCTTTATGAATTACAGGGTACAGTGGGTTATTTTGATGAGATTATGGGTGCTTTATATTGCTGGCTCAGACAGGAATGGTAACAGAATACAGCCATATTGAAAGGATCCTTCAGGATGATCAGCATGAAACTAATGATGGTTACCTCTCCAAGGCATGTTTTCCATGAAGCTGGCCCCACTCAGTCTGAGCACCCACATTTAGGTACCAAAAATCTACCTAGAAGAAACCAGTGGTCTGTCTAACTGCACTTCAGTTGGCCCTGCTGTTTCCTGGTGGTTAATGCTCATTTGGTGATCTTGCTGAGTCCAAGTAGTAAATACTTGACCACCAAAGTAGGAGTGTGAATTATTACAAAGGCTGCTTATTATTCACCATTGTAAATTAACTTTTTTCCCACTCATAACTCTAAGAGGCAAAGAGAAACCCTAGGTAAAACCATCCTGCGGTAATAGAATGTTCACTTCTGGGAGAGTAGCCACACCTAGGCATGGCATCAGCACTACTGCACACTCACTATTTGTTAGTTGACTACAATAAGGAATCTCATCATAAAGAGAGTGAACAAAAACCTATAATCAAGAACACCGTAGTTTTTCTTGTTCTCTCTTTCTCTGCCTCTGTCCTTACAGAGGTAAGGACTTCAAATTTAGCATTCCTTAAATGAATTAATTCCCCCTCACTAGGCTGAAGCCTACTGGTTCCCCCTAGTTTTTTTTTACATCAATGAATAACACCATCTTCCAGTGCAGTCAGAAATGTTTACACCATCAGCTTCTCTCTCTCTCTTACCCCCAACCCTCTCTTCCCTTCCCTGACTTTCCACTTCCTAATTCCTCTGGAGTCTTTCTCACCATTCTTTAGTAAGCCTGACAGGTTACCTAAGGTCCACATCATTACCTATCTGGGGAACTCCAGAAGTTCCCAACTGAGCACTAAGCCATCCTGAATGCACAATGCTCTTAGGAGTGGTGCAGCTGTAAGAGAACAAAAACAAACAGCAGCAAGAACAAAGAACTTCCTCCTCCATCTCACTCTCACCCCATAAATCACTTTCTATAATATCAACAGAGGAATTTTCTGAAAACAAAAATCGAGTATGTAATTTATTTGCCTAAGGTCTTTCAATGGCTACCTAGCGCCTTAAAGACACAGCTCTTACCATTCTGACCACGTCATCCCTGCCCAAACAGGACAATTTTATTTTCTTCTCTTCAAACAAGCATTGTTCTCTCCCTCCCTTAAATCTTTGTATACTCTATTTCCTCTTTACAGATTATTTATCTACACTCTCTGTTCTTATCCTAAATTCTCCCTCTATTTCAACTGTTAATTCTGAAATCACATACTATTACCTGGCCTAGTCAGCACGTCTCAGAATGAGTCAGTTCCTCCTTCCAGTCAGTGACTTGGATACCACAGATTTCTGTTCTAAGTTACTCATTTGGCAATGACTACTCAACATTTCCTGGGTGCCATGTGTTAGAGGTAGAGTGTCAATTAAGAAAGGTAGCACTCACGTTCCCATGCAACTCATTGTCAAATGAGGACAGAAAATGAGCAGTTAGTACAGAGCAGTCTAGAATGACATAGGAACAGAAATCCAAGTGGGATAAACTGAGGAGTAATTTGGAGTTAAGAAAGTGGAGATAACTTAGTTCACTTTGCGCTTTTTATTTATTTTCTCATCCTCTAAGCTGTGACCTAGAAAAGAGCAATGACACCTTACTTACTGATACAAATGAGTGCACAGCACAGTGTCTGCCGTGTACTGAGTAATCAATCAATGTTGTGTAAAATAAAGAAGCAAGAAAGGAAGAAGGAGGGAAATGTAAAGATGAAACCTCATGCTCAGCTTCTGCCATACCAGCTGTTCAGAAAGAGCAAAGTGAAGGCAGAAAATCAAAATGCCAAAGTCAGCACATCATAGATTTCAACAGTGATGAACGGATATCTAATCTCTTTTTTGTATATTGAAGGTCAAAGGGAAATGCAGTGCACAGCTAAGCACAGGAGTTCAAGAGTAGTAAAGGATTTTATAAATGTGGCAGAGTAAGAGCCAGAACTCATATCAGGGCTCATAAAATCGTGGGTGTGCTTTGTAGAAAAATGAAGAACACAGGTACTGATGGTAATACTAGAGTATGAGTAAATCAACAGGAAAACTAAGCATAATTTGGCTATGAAAAATTAACATTAATTCTAGTCATTTATGTGAAATATTGTCTACATTCAATCATGTATTAGCCAGCTTTCTATCACTGTAACAAAATAACTGAGGCAATTAACTTGTAAAGAGAGCAAGTTTATTTTGTCTCATGGGTTTGAAGCTTCTGGTCCATGACTGAACCAGAGTTTCTCATTGCTCCTATGGCAACACCAGTGAGGAGCTAAAATTGACCCCAAGAGCCTTCCCTTGTGATGTGAAAGGCCATGTAACTGGCCTGTGCCATGCTCTCGCTTTTCCCCTTATTTGTGCTCAAATCTCCACCTTCAGGTGGAACAGTATTCTGGGGGTCCCCAGAAATATAGACAAAGTGGGCTGAGACCAAAGCTCCCAGAAAGGCCTTTTGCCTACAAAATTGCATTACACAGTTTTTGGAACTTACCTATTTGAATACCCGAAACATGACAAAAATAAGAAAATGCTATGTGTTTCATTATAACAAAGGCTATTCTATTAATGCCTTTTTCCCCAACAAGGTATGAGAGCTGGTTCTGACTCTCAAGGAGCAGCCATTTGAAGGGAATGATGAATGCAGGAAAGTCTACAGCTCTTTCTTTTTCCACTTTCTGCAAAGAGCTGAATTTACCGAGTGAGTTGGACATTAAGGCCAAGTCTATGTAAGGGAACTATTTTCTAACTGCACCATATTGTTTGATTCTCAACATTTTCCCCCAGTCTGTGAAGTTTCATGCCCACACACCATAGCTGGTTAGAAACCCAGTGAGAATTTGAGTGTAGACCAGGCACAGACCCTTTGTTAAGAACTTTAAGTTTGGTAGATTTATGATGGTTGGATCCAGAGTCAAAACTCAGAAGTAAAAGAATTTTATTCGGTTCAACTCCTTCATTTTTAAAAATCCCTTTTTAAATCTGCAGAATATAACATAGATTTGGAAAATTAAAAACATTAAAGATGTAAATGCAATTATCTACTGTATGACAAAGTGAACTACATGTCACCATTTCTTAGGTCCAGAAATGGAACTCTGGGAGCACCTGAGATGCCCCTCACCCATACCTTCTCCCAAACCCTATTTTCTTCTACCTTCACATATAGCCACATCCTTGGTTTCCTTCATAATTTGGCTACCAATTTCTGCATCCTAAACTCTGCTTATTTTTTTTTGAACTTTGTATAAATGAGATCACAGAGCATTCTTTGACTGTTTTGCTTTCTTTATGCTACATGTTTGTGAGATTTATATAACTGTTTTGCATAGCTCTAATTTATTCATTTTTATTGCAGAACAGTATTCTATCATATGAATATACCACAGATTATTGTCCATTCTGGTACTAATACACATTTAATTTTTATCTAGTTCATAATTTAAAATAATGTTGGGAGTTTGTCAAGTATTCCAAGACCTACCTATCATTTTAGACAGAATTGATATCTTTACACAATTAAGTTTTCCAATCAATGAACCTAGTACATTTCTCCATTTATTTCTGTTTTAATTTCTATCAGTATTTCATAGTTTTCTGTATAGAGATCTTACATATAATTTCTTACATTTATTCTTAGATATTTGACTTTCTGATGTTTCTGTAGATGATATTTTAATGTTTTTCATCTTCTACTCATTGCTGATATATGGAATTGTAATTACCTAATTGTATATTTGCAATCTTGCAGCCTTAATAAACTCTCATGTTGAAAATTCCTCCTTTCTTACGGGTTTTCTAGATACAAAATAATGCCCTGCAGAAAGAATGAAGATTTCATTTTTTCCTTTCTAGTCCCTCATCTTTGCTGTATTTTGGATCTTAAATGTCCTCCAAAGACCTATGTGACATAGCTGTGGTCCCAGCCTGTGGTAGAGTGGGAGGCAAGGAGCCTCTGAGACCCAGGCCCAGCAGGAGCTGGTTAGATCATTAGTGGCAGCCCCCGTGGAGGGGACTGTGGGAGCCCATCCTGTCCTCCCTCTTGCTGCAAGTGCTCCCACCATGACGTGCCACTCTGCCCAAAGCCACAGGGCCAAATCATCATGAGCCAAAATGTCCAAGTCTGAGCTAGAATGAGCCTTATGTCCTTTTAAGTTGCTTATTTCGGATACTTGTTTTAGCAGTGGGAAGCTGACTAATGTGATCTTCTATCCCTTTTCTACTCTCCCCCATTGGCTAGGACTTCTAGGATGATGCATACAGAGAGGCGAACAGAAGCACCTTTGCCTATTCTCCATGTCAGAGCAAAGAGAAGGCTTTTAATATTTCACTATTACTATGACACTTGCTGTGGCCTTCTTTGTGTGTACTATATAAGACATTATGAGCCTTTCATTTCTGTTGCTAAATGGCTGTTTCATTTTTTTAAAATCATTACTAGATACTGAATTTTACCTGATAAACTAAATGGGTAGTCAAAAGACTTCTCTTAGTATTTCTATACTTCCAAAGAACAGAAGGTTGGACAATTTTGGAATTGGCAATAAGGTTTTGAAATTTAAAAAAAACAGGTATTCCCGTGGAAAACCACGAAGCAATACAGAATGAACAGCACCTGCAACATCGTGGTTGGTTTTCAAGTTCATGAGACCCTGAAAGGCCACACTCAGAAGGCTCCTCTTCTGTTTTCTGGATGGTATTGTGTAGGATTGGTATTTATTCCTGAAACGATTAGAAGATTTCACCAATGCAGCCATCTAGACCTAGGAAGTTTTAAACTATTTTAATCTGTATGAGACCGTCAGGTTTTCGATTTTTCTGAGTTTGGGGAGTTTATGTCTTTCCAGGAATTTTTACATTTAATCCATATTTTCAAATTTATTGGCATAAACTTGTCCATAATATTATCTTATTATTTGTTTATTATGTTAAGGGTCCATAGTAAGGTGGATGATTTCTTTTTCCTCTGTCCTATCTCCTCTTTCTGCCCTTGCCTCACCTTCCTTCTCCTTCTCCTTCTCCTTCATTAGTCTAGCTATAGAATCAGTTTTACTGAGCTTTTCAAAGAACCAGTCTTTTGTTTTATTGAATTCCTCTACTTTTTTACTGTTTCTAATTTCATTTTTTATGTTTATTATCTTTGTTCTGCTTAATTTGTGAGATTTAAATTATTTTTTCAAGGTGAAAACAGATTATTGACTTAAGACATTTATAATTTTCTAATATATTTTATGTTGTAAATTGCTCTCTAAAGTGCTTTAAATTCATCCTGCAAATATTGAAATATTGTTTTTATTTCCATTCCATACAAAACACCTCCAATTTTCCTTATGACTTCTTCTTTAACCCACTAATCATTTAGAGCTGTGTTGTTTAATTCTAAATACTTTAGGATTTCTCACATATCATTCTAGTTTTAAGTTTAATTTATTATGGTGAAAGGCTGGGGATTTAGCTAAGTGGTGCCACCTCCTGCCTTGCAAGCAGAAGGTCCTAAATTCAATCCCCAGTACAAAACAAAGCAAAATAAAAACCCATTATGGTGAAAGAATATGCTTAGCATGATTTCAACTTTTAAAAATTTGTTAAGGTATATTTAGTGGCCCAGAATATAGTCATTATATAAAACATTTCAAAAATTTATATAAGCAAAAACAACATTGAAAAAATCCATTGCCCAGAGATAACAGTGTGACATGTATTTTTCAATTCTTTTCATTCTACAGCTATGTCAACACACTGCTGTGTCTATATATGTATTTACATGTAGACACATCCATAGACAGAGAGCTGTGCTATTTACACAGATGCTTTGTGGTCCGCTTCACGTCTGTATGGCTGGACAAATTAGGGGCTGAGACAGGAATCCTGAAGCCGCACTGCTCAGGTCCAAACGCAGTATTGTCATTTACCAGCTACCTCATCTTGGGCAAGGGCCTCAAATTCTTTGTGCATCAGTTCTTTACATGTACAATGGGATGGCAATACTCACATCAACCTGATAGAGACGGTTATGAGAACTATTTGAATTAATATAAACTACTTAGAATAGCACACGGCATTTGCTAGCATTATGTAAGTGACTGCTTTTTCTATTATTGCTTTCCTCTGTTGTAGTTGTAGGGTAAAAATACACCGTGATTTATTATCCTATGCATGAACATTAGACTATTTTTAATATTCGCTACTACAAACCCACTGTGATAAAAGGGCATATTTATGACAATATTCTTCCTTTGGATGGATTCATAGAAGTGTAACTGGTGTTGTGGTGGATAGGCATATTTTTAAAATTCTTAATGCTTGTTCAAGGCCCCAGAGAAGTTTTTTTGTTTCTTTTTAAACTTATTAGCATATGTTTGCAGTACATAATCTTTACATTCCTTAGGGAGAGTCGGTAGATGTATTTGACATATCCTGATTCTTTCTATTCCCCTCCCCTCCCTCTTCCCTTTCCCTGTCTCTAGATACCCTTCCTCCATTTTCATCTTCTTTTAAGTTCATGTTTGTGATACGTACTGATTACCTTCACAGTGGGGAGGTGGTACACATATATAAGGCAGCTTAATTCTTTTCCACACCCCTTCCACTCCCCCTCCCTTCACCTCCCACCCCTCCATTCCCATCCATTTGCAAAAGATCTAACTCCATTTCCTTTTAAGGGTCTTTTATTTTTTTCTTTACTGTATTTATACTTTGCATTCCTCATACGAGAGAAACCATCTGTATTTAAGCTTGTGTGTCTGATTTATTTCACTTAACATTATGTTTTCAAATTGCATCCATTTTCCTACAAATGACTCAAATTTATCATTTCTTATAGCTGGAGAATATTCCATTATAGTTGCCACAATTTCTTTATCCATTTGTCTGTATATGGGCATACACTATAGGCTGCTTCCAAGATTTACCTCTTATACTGTAAATTGAGCTGCTGTAAGCATTGGTATGCATGTCACTGTAATATGATATCTTTAACCCTTTTGAGAGATGCCTAGTAGGGGAATAGCTGGGTCCAATGAAATTTCTACTTTTAGTGTTCTGAGGAATCGCCAAACTGATTTCCCTGATGGTTATACTACTTTACATTCCCACCAATGTAGAAGGGTTCCTTTTTCCCTGCAACCTTGCTAGCATTTGTTATTATCTGATTTCTTCATGATGGCCATTCTTTCTGAAGTAAGATGGAATCTGTGCCGTTTTTGATTTGCATATCTCTAATGGCCAGAGATGCTGGACAGTTTTTCATGCATTTATTGGACATTTGTATTTCTTATGAGATGTGTCTATTCATTTCAGTTTCCCATTTTTTGACTGGGGATTTTATTTGGGGGGAGTCTAATTTTTTGAGTTCTTTATATATTCTTTTTTT
>NW_004624884.1:2744506-2772009 GCF_000247695.1 Heterocephalus glaber
TACAAGCACCCAATGATAAATGTAAATGTATTGTATACCTAAAATGTATCAATAAAAGAACAAGAATAAAAATAATAATAATTTTTTTAAAAATCCCTATCTTTGGGGCCGGAGATTTAGCTCAGTGGTTTTGCTGCCTGCTGCACAAGCACAAGGACCCTAGTTTGATCCCCGGTACCAAAAAAAGAAAAAAATCCCTGTCTTTGACCTACTCTAAAAGAAACACATTATTCAAGCCATAGGGCTGACAGTAATGCATTCATCCAATTAAACAAGAAATTAAGACTTTATATCAAAGCATAATAAAAAATTAAAATCTCAGGGCCTGAGTAATATTTTTAATTTATTATTTACCCTTTAAAAATGTTCAACCAGATCAGCTAAAATGTGTTTCCCCATGAGAGTATTAAAGATAAACTTTAAACTCAAGAAGTCTGTGAATTCAGTTCCCCAGACAAACAAATTTGTTTGTTGACTTTGCCGATAAGAGAAAGCACACAGCCTTTGTTTAATTAGCCGAGGACATAAATTGCTCTGAAGTTTGTTTCTCTTGCCCTTTATAAATAAGACCACCAAGAAAGAACACTGAGAATACTGATCGCCTGCCCACATTCAGTCCTTCAGCAGACACCTACGGAAAACTCCCGCCAGGCCTCAGGCTACTGAGCCGAGTAATTCACAGCCCTTCCTTCCTGAGGTTCTCAGCTCCTGGGTCAGACACCTCAACAGGAGACTCGGCCCTCGTGGAAGGTGAGTGGCCATGCACAGGGTTTAGTGTGAGTGAAGGAGAGGAATCGCTAACCCACAGGCAGCTGAGCAGGAACATCATTCATTTTTAAGATTTAAGGCACCAAGAACAGGTATATTAGGAACAAAATTGTAAAGAAAAGTGAAAAATGGGAAGATGAAGGAGTTTCATGCTCTGGGTGGAGGATTCTAGCTCTTTTTCTAGGAGAGAAGTGTCAGGATTGAGTAGAAAGATAGCCCCTGAGAGCAGTAAAAATGAAGAATTATTTTTGAGAGGAAAAGGAAAAAGAGGTGGTTAAAGAAACTGTTTAAGGGCAATCCCCTGTAAGGGAGTGTAAATAAGCCAGTCTTCAGGTTCCAGGGCAGGAAAAGGCAAGTGGCCACATAGCTCAGTTTGGAGCTCTGGGGTCTCATGTAGGAGAGGAGTCCAAGAGAACTAAGGGGGTGGGACAAGAGGGGTTCAGATGGCCACCAGCAGCTTGGATAGGCAAGGAAGATTGCTGGGCAGCCTATGGAAGCTAGTGTGTCTTCCCAGGAGCATGCTCATGTGATTATTAGAGTTTCCACTTTCACTTGCAAAAGAACGCCGTATTGGACAGTAAATTATGTGGTTTCCCTGATGATGGCCTGGAAGACATAATAAGGGATGGGTCTCAGTCTCTGAAGAGTCAAATGACGCAGTTAATAATGGAGGGATTATCAGATAATGACCTGATAAAGGGCTTGGTCCAGACAGTTAGCATCTGAGATGGCACACACAGGGTCTTTAAAGTTCTGATGGCCCAGGAAATAGGGAGTTAACTGATGGGTGAGTCATCGGCATGGCCACTGACACAAGTGTCTGGAGCTCAAATGTTTGGTAAATGGCTGACAATATGGTGGGAGTTGGATGGGAAGCCATCCTATGAATTGGGTTGCATATTATAGACAACAAGGAAATGAAGAGGGATTCAGGGTAGCATAGAGGGGTACCTGAAATGCAATGTAAAAATGTGCCTTTGAAAGAAGGATCAGACTTCAGGGCAAGTAGTTTGTGGTTACAGGAGATAAGAAGGCACCACGGTGAGAGCTGCAGAACGGTCCCCAGGAGGAGAGTAAGGGCTACCGTACATGGAAGGCAGTGCAAGTCCCACGGGGCAGTTCGTGGGCTCAGCCTCAGGGCAGACAAATCCTGGTGTGGTCAAAACAGATCCAGAAGCTGAAGTCTGATCTTAACAGCAAGACTGAGGGAACCAGTCAGTTGCTCTTTTATCATTTTATTTTTCTCATATAATCCTAACCTATGCCTTGAAGGTGATGGCATAATGAAACAAAGAAGCCTTGTTTTCATTGGATCTAAAGTGTTACTTAATCATGCTACTTTTTGTTATGAATAGTAATCGCCAGGAAAAGACGGATGATCATAAATAAGTCATTTCCACTTCCCACATATGTATTCTGAACAGCGTTTATTTTTCTAAATCTTTTCAGTAGAAAGACGCAGTTCATTCCAGTATGTCTCTTCCCTACTGGGCAGAACACTGAGGCAGAGCTCAATAAATAGCCATTCAAAAATTGTCTCAGACTCCTGAAAATAGACAACATACCAATAATCTCAAAGTATTTACCCATTACAGCTGGAAGTGTAGATATCATCACCAGGTACAAAGCAGGTAAAGTAAAAAATGTCTCAACTCAAGTAGGAAGATCAGATCAAATTTAGTATTTGGGAGTCATTTGAGAAAATCTGAGTTCCTCTGTCCTGAAACCAGAGTGTGGGGTGGGATGGAGGCTGGACCACAGGAGAGTGCTGAACCTACAGATTCAGGAGGGAAAGGGGGAGACAGTGAAAGTCCACTGGGCTACCAGGAAGGGGTTTGGAGAGCCATTCACCACCCGAACCCATGCCCATGAAACAGGCTCTGGAACTGTTTCCGGGCCTGCCACTGCCATCCTGGTTATCAGGAGGCCTGGGACACACAGTAAAACTCCTGACTCAAAGTGTCCAGTTCATCTAGGACTGACTTAGCCATTTCTCTCTTTTCAAGGCCTGTTTCACATGCTGGTCCTCAGGCCCAGATTTCAAACACTCATCTCATTAGCTCTCTCCTGTATCGTTAGGAGTTTATTTTGGGTCAACCCTGGTCTAAATTTTAAACAAGATAATGGACACATGGCAACTCAGGTCACCAGCTGTGAAGAAGTAAAAGAGGTATCTTTCACTTTGGTTTGTTCTTATGAAGTTTTCTGTGTAAATAATCTAAACTTAATAAAAATATCATTGTCTGAGCTACGGGCACCTCTGAAAAATGGTAGCAATGCTGCATGCATTATTTTCTTCCTCCCTCTTTCATTATTTAGATCTACAGGCTCCTGCAGCGACAGGTACCTATATTTATCTCAGAAGCCTGTCAAAAACTCTGCTGCTGCAACGTGGGCTCAGCCAACAGATACAAAGAAGCCTGTACCCCTTTAAAGAGATTTTAAATTTCAGATGGAAACATCATATTGCTTAGTGAAAGATGAAAGACTTTTCAGAACATCTCGTGATGGAGCAGGGGGGACAGTTACGGGCGGAGTTTAAGGGAAAGTATTATATTTAAGGTAACCGTGGGAGATGCCCCTGGGACAAGGGATGTTTTTCTGTTAGTCTTTGAAAAAGAAGACCTCGACAACACCAAAGGAATTACTGATGCAGTCTCCTCACGTTGTGAGGAAAGGACGCAACCTGGAGGTTCGGGTTCGTTCAGAGGCTAGGCAGAGCCGGGAGAGCCCTGAGCCCACTCCCCCAGAGGAGGGGTCAGCGCCCCGCCTCACCCAGCCTCCTTTTCCCGGGCCTGCTGAGCAGCGGCGACTTAGTGCTGGAGAGGATGAAGAGCACTTTCAGCGGACAGGGAGAACACCTGACACCTGCCGTGTGGGACCGCAACGGAGAGCTTCCAAAGTGCTTGCATCCCTGTTGTGGCGTCCTCTCGCGCGCTGGAGAGGTTGTGACCAGAGGCCGTCCATATCCCTGCCCTCCACGGTGGAAGCTGAAGTGTGCGTGGTTTCCCTGCCAGAGCAGTCCCCGGTCCTGTACAGCAGCCGGAGGCCGAGGGAGCCCTGTGCTCCTGGGCCCAGTAGCAGACGGGCAGGAGCAAGGTGCGGGGCCTGTCTCTCCCGCGTCCGTGTTCCACACTGCCTCCACTCTAGGCATTCTGTGGTAGTCTCGCGTACTTCAAGTAAGAACCAGAGTTGAATTATGTTACTTACAACCTGAAGCTTCACAGAGAAGAGCACAGAAGTCAAAGGGACACTGACTGAGCTGCCGATTGTGAAAGCAGATACTGAGGACTTAGAGTCTTGGTTAGACACTTAATTGGACACTGTGACAAAAGCAGAGAGAAGCTAGTCTGCTGAGATCTGGGAATAAGCAGCTGATGAGGTGTTGATGTCGTGCCAGTATTACTTGGAATTAAAAAAAACTGAAACCAGAGGCTTTTGAGAAGAATAAAATATCAATTCCAAGATAAAATTTAAAATGAGTCAGTTGGGCATGGTGGCTTACGCCTATAATCCCAGCACTCTCAAAGGCTGAGGCAGGCAAGTTCAAACCTAGTTCGTGCAACTCCGAAACTTAGTGAGACCCTTTCTCAAATAAAACATGCATACATACATTCATACATACATACACACACACATACACACACACATACATACATACACACACACACACACATACACACACACATACATGGCTGGGGATATAGCCCAGGTGGAAGGCTTTAGGTTCAATCTTCAGTAAAGCCAAAATAAATAAATTAATTAAACTGAGTTAGAAAGAAGCAACACACAGTATAGCTAAGAGCAGGATAGATTAAATTTTAGGGGATAATCGATGTTACAGACATTATCTATATACAGACACTTTTAAAAAAATTTTCTTTGCATTTATAATTTAAATTCAGTGCTTATTAGCTCCATAACATTAAAATTTTCTGTTTTGAGTTTTTTGAAAAATAACAATAACACAATGGTAAAATGGGGAAGGAAAATCTGTCACAGGCAGAATATCACCTCTATAAGATTAGACTTTACTATGCATATGATTCAAATGTGATTGCTTCTTTTTGATGGTATGCCCTAATTACAGGTTTCATCTCTCAGATCAATAAATGACCTTTGAAAAAAACAATTTAAAACTAGAGTATAAAAAACATGGACAGTAAAGACATGATTATATGTAAATTAGAAAGATACGCATTTCATATGATAAGAAAAGCTTTTTAGTTCCAAAATGCTGTGAGAGTGGAAGATAGTAACTAAGACCTGCAAACATTCAATCATATTTTTCTGGGTCAATTTTTCACCATAAGACTGATCAATGTGTAGAGACAGCACTTCTAGAAATCAGAAGTTGAGCCTTTCCATGGTAGCAACCAGGCAGACAGCAGGACAAATATGTTGAAGAGTTTCAATTGGAGCAACAGGCCAGACGTGTTTAAGAAGTCAAGACCGGAAAAGCTCAGGCCAAGCTAAAATGGGCTTAGGAATGTGATAAGGAGTCCTCTCAGCTTAGTTGGAAGCTGAGTCTGTCCACAGAAAGAATCATCCAGAATATCATACACCAGACCATTCATGCAAGCATAGAAGCCAACGTGAATTTCTCGTACTTTGAAACCATTTTGAAAGACTGTATGGAAAATGAAAAATTTTACTTCAAAATTCAAATTGCCTTTTGAAAACAAACCATCTGTTGTTTATATGAAAGGTGCTAAAGTTTTTGAAAGAAAGGATATGAACAGAGCTTCAAAACCAAAGGTGACAGGAAGGGCAGTGACTCGTGTAAATATGCAAATAAGAAAATACCCAGCATCCAGATTCCTAGAACATGGACAATTTATCACCAGAGACTCCAGACATCAGGTGCTGTGCTGCTTTTCATTTTCTACTGTGTAGTCCGGGCTTTGGTCCAGTGTCATATCATAAGTTTGTGTAGGTGATGTCAGAAACACTACCTCTTCAGCATACTGACTTGGAAAGCATGTACTTTGAAAATGAGAGTTTTATATTCAGAAGTCAGGATAGAAATTGTATTATGGATGTTTAAAAACACATTTCTTCTACAAAGAGTGTCCATTTTCTTTAGCAAAAACTAACCACAACTTCAGAGATCAATGCTAAATAGAGAGCCAATCAACTAAAAAATCCAAGTATATTCAGGAAGATTTTTCTTTTGGCAGTGCAGAAGACACAAAGCAAACAAGGCTGACACAAAGGAAAAGGTAATAGGCAGCTTACATTTTCAAGGATGAGATGTTTAAAAAACTATGGTACACTTTTTCATCGATGGATGGATAACATTAAGGCAGAAATTTTCATAGTATAATGCAAACACTAAATTTAAAATACTATTAACACTTTGTGGAAAATTTCAAATGTACACCTAAGTATAGAGAGCGGTATAATGAACCTCTAAACACCCTTCTACCAACTTTAGTCATGATAAGTTCATGGCTTAGGTATGATATAGCAATGTGGACAGCAAGCTCAAGATGTTATGAATTAGTTTCCAATTGTTTAGATTTATTCTATTTCATAGCTGCCACTTATATTTTTAACACTGCCACTATTTTAAAGATATGCACATATTCTTGCTATATTTATAATGAAAAAAAATCAGCTATATCCCACTCAACTCAAGACCTTCCTACCCAAGATTCCCAAATAGTATAAGAAAAATCTTTGTAGAAATAGTAAGAATCCAGGCCAGGGATTTAGCTCAGTGGTGCCATCACCTGCCTTGCAAGCGCAAGGTCCTGAGTTCGATCCCCAGTAACCCCCAAAAAAGAAATAGTAAGAATCTCTAAAATTGGAAACAAATGTCTTCTAAAAATCTTTCCATGTGTCCCCATGAAGACTGAGGTATAGGCTGGTGTTCAACAACATTAATATCATGGTACAGTGGAAAGTGTGTTTGGAAGACAGACCTGAGTCTGAATTCTGGCTTTTCCACTTGGCAGCTGTACCTCCTTAAGCTGGGCCGACACTGAGGAACTTATTCCAGAGATTTAAAGCAATAAATATTCAGTCATTTTTTTCTTTCAGTCACATCCTTACACAGAAAATATTAGATTTAATAAAGAAAAAACTTTAGATAGAGGATCCTATATCTAAAGGAAATGGAAACAATCTTAAAGTAGGCAAAAATTTTATCACCCTTTCTCTCACTAGCTTAGTACCCAGGCACAGTGGCATTATATTTCAAAACTAGTAACCTGTATGTGGCTTCACTGTCTATGCACTCTCCATGTAAAGTAAGTCCCCAAGCAGCAGCCTGGTGCCTGTGATCAGTACTTCTCTGAGAAGTGGCTGGCTCTCTCTGATTCCAATACTTACTCTGAAAGAGTGAGATTTCTAACAACTACACGAGGCATCATTATTTTTCTATATTGATCCAATAGATTAAAAAAAAACTCCTCTTCAGAAATACCTGCCACATGACAAATACTGGTATCTATGATGTACACAATACAAAATATTGACAGAGTTGAGAACCTTTCTGGATTTTATTTCTCCTCTACAATGCATAGGGCTCTGGTGCTCTTGTTGCATGTATTTTTTCTCCTGAATATTGTTCTGTTTTTCCTCTTTCTAGAGATATCCCATAGCCATCAAAGTAAAGATGATTCTGTTTTAAAAAACTAAATATTAAAGTTATTTATTGAGAGTGTTTCAGTTAGCCTACACTACACAACAAATCATCCCCAACCTCGCTGGTTTGAAACAGCAGTGTTTTATAATGGCTCATAATTCTTCATTGTGGCTGCTGGTTTCCCTTGAGCTCACTCATGTAGCTGTATTCAGTGGGAGAGTCAGTGGGATCTGAAAGATATCTAGCAGTTGCCACAAGCTGGGGTGCCTCAGTCCTCCAGTTTGCCCCTCATCCTCCGTAGTCTAGATTCCTTTGCTGTATGACTCTCAGGGAATCACCTGCATTCGACCTGGTCTGTAGCAAACAAAGGTAAGCATTCTTGAGATTCAGCCTTAGCTGCTATCAAGAAATCAACAAATAACAAATGCTGGGGGTGTGCAGGGAGAAAGGAACCCTTCTCCATTGTTGGTGGGAGTGCAGACTGGTGCAACCACTGTGGAAATCAGTGTGGAGATACCTCAGAGAACTAGGACTGGAAGTCCCATTTGACCCCGCTATTCCTCTGCTGGGAATCTTCCCCAAAGAATAAAAAGAATCATACCACAGTGATATAGGTGCACCCATGTTTATAGCAGCACAGTTTGTAATAGTTAAAACTTTGAAACAGCCCAAGTACCCATCAACTGGAGACTGGATAAAGATGTGGGTTCTTTTATAAAATTGAGTACTACTCAGCCATCAAGAAAGAGAAACTAGAGACATTTATAGCTAAATGGATGCATATTGAGGCCATCCTCTTAAGTGAAATAAATAGGACACACATGTGTAAATACCAAGTAGTTTCTCTAGTGTGAGAAACTGAAAGTATAAATAAGGATTAAAATGAATAATCGATAATTTGAAATAGGAAGAAAAGGTCCAAAGATGTAGGGGTAGTGGGAGGGGAAGGGAAAAGAAAAGAAGGGAAAGGAAAAAATGATGAGAAAAGAAAAACATGGAAACAAAGTCTTTGTAAATAGGGAAGGGTGGAGCAGGTGAAGGGAACACAGGAAATGGGGAAAAAATAAGAACCAAGATGCATCACGTACAGGTACAAGCACCCAATGATAAATGTAAACGTATTGTGTACCTAAAATGTACCAATAAAAGAATTTAAGCAAAAAAAAAAAGATTCAGCCTTAGAAGTTTAGTGAGGTTGTTGCCCTTTTGCTCTACTGGTCCAAGCAAGTCAAAAGGCCAGACCCTATCTAAAGGGTTGGGAAATAGACTCCACTTCTTGACAGGGGAAGTGGCCATCTCACTGCAAGAAATCTGGGGGAGGGAATATTAGTTATCTTTAAAAATAATCTACCACAGAGAGTTCTACGTGATAGTACAAATAAGTGCCTCACCGTCTCAGAATTAAGCTTGTCCTCCCTAAAACCGAAGCACAGTGCAATGCCTCTGGCTACGGTCTCCTAGGAGTCAGAATCTAAAGCTTTCTTGGATTTATAACAAACCTCTTGGTGTTTGAGCTGCATTAGCAATCCTTTTATCCCTGCAAGTGAAAGTGTGAGGAAGTATTACAAAAAGTTTCTCTTTTTTACAGTGATATTATTTTCAAAATGGGAAGAATAATGTGAAAAAAAATTCAGTGAGTTACTATGCCAGAAGCCGATGTGTTCAGAGGGCCCGTGCAGTGCAATCTTCCAGGTCTGCTGTGAAGAACACAACTGGGCTGCACAGAAACCACGAGTACTTCCTAAGACTTCAGACAGAGCCCAAGGCAGCTGCTCCACACATCAGCAGCCCAGACAGAAGCCAAAAGGCAGATGAACAGCCATAGCTGCACGAGTCGTGCCCAGATTGACATTCAGAAAACTAGAACTCTGACTCCTACTTATACCACTTGTCATCTGACCACGAACCTGACCTCGTATCTCTCTGCTCGCGGCACACTGCAGCTGTTCACAGGACGTGCAGAAAGCATTTTAGATGTCTTGGATAAAACAAAATAATGGAACACCAGAACTATGATTTCCCTAGTATTTTGGCTTCTGCTGTTCAGTGGGATACTGTGAGGGATTTGGGTGTAAATTAAAACCCTAAATGTTAAAAGATTTCATTTGGAAAAACTATAATTATCAAGTTATTACACAGGATTGGGACCTGAAATCTCATTCCATAGTTATACAAAATGAGAGTGAAAACATTGTACATTTTAAAATAAATCAATGATTAATACCTTCTGGAGATATTTTGAGGTATCAGATGCTTACTTAATGTTTTATCTAGATTCACATTTTGAGTTAATAAAAGATACCGAAAAATGATGTCGTCTTTCTCTTTCTGTGTGTATGTATTGTTTGTATATGTGTGGGTGGTAAGATGTGTATAAGGCACTCCTAAAGAAATAATTCTGCCTTATATCCAAAGTGATATATGCTGCTACTGACTGTCGGCTTGTTGATCTTCTATGTTGGTTAGGAGTATGGTCGTTAGTGGCTAGGAGTACCTGGGATACTACAACACAGCTGTGGGGTTCTTTTCATCCCATCTACTACTCCCTATTCTTCACCTGTCCGGCTTCCTCCCCTTATATTCTGTCTCTCTTTCTGAAATTAACTTATATATTTATGACATTGAAAGGCTATACATTTTGTCATCATCTTTTGGCTCTTGACTGTAACTCGTGACACTTTAAAGAATGTACAATGTCCAGAACTGTGAACAGAAAATTGGAAAAGAGCTAACAGCAAAGGCATGGCAATGGTAAAATGATCTAAGTGGCCGTCAGAGTTAAATGCACAAGCCGGGGACAACAGCACTTTTCAAAGCCTCAAGTTTTAGAATCCTCGAGTCCAGATCTCAGATTGTAACATATTATCCTCCCTCTAAACTCTCCATACCATAATGCATATTCTGTTACTGGAAGCCACACTACAATGGATGTTCTGAGAAGGTGATGAAATGTAAACAGCTCCAGCAGGATGTAGCAGAACAACTGGAACAAAACCGCAGATGAGCAGAAGGTTGGCACCCACTGCCTCCAAGGGCAGAGCAGTTAAATTAATCTCTCCCAAATGCAGCTAATTGGATCTTCAATTCCAAAGTAAATAGAGATAAGGCTTATTAGATTATAATACTCATAACTGAGGGAGGCTCAGCAAGTACCAGGTTGGCTGGGAAAAAAGAGAAATTCTACCAGGGTGAGGATTTAAACATGCTGGAACTCTGAGCAAGGATAAAACTATCTAACTAATTTCCAGGATAAAAAATTCTGAGAAGCGTCTTAATTGTGTCTACAAAAAAAGGTTCAGTAATCTATTCCCACTGCAGACATGCTGGTACATCCTACCCTGGAGGTCAGGTTCCATTTGACTCTTCTGGGGCACTACCTCACTTGAACCCATTTACTGATTCCACAGATTCTTGTGAATGCCTATTTCTATGGCCCACATTCCTCTCAGTATCACAGAAAGTGTAAATCCAGACAGAAAGCAAAATGGCCTCTGTCCTAGGAAGAGAAGTTCCAATATTATACCTGATCAGACAGCCTCCCTTCAAGCAAATCTGCCTGCCTGCCTGCCTAGTTTCTACCATATATCTGTGTTTGTCTGGTGTCTCCATGGCTGCCATGTCCTGGTGTCTATATGCGAAGATGTTATATGCAAAGATGTTTAAGGAAGTAAAATGTGAGCAGACATATTTAATCAACCTTCTTTTCAGTCAAATTACCTTTCTCTTTAATTTCTCAAAATAATTGGCAGTCTTCCCAATTCCACCTTATCATCCCAAATTGATGAGTACCCATAGACAAGCTTTATTTTATGTTTACATTTTCAAATGTATTAAAAATGCATATATATAAAAGCTGATATTAATAGTGAGATTCAGAAGAAATCTCAGCTGTGATCTGGATACAAAGGAACAATATTCACTCTCTCTTTGCAACTTATACAAATAATACAAGTTTCCTTTGTAATGGGTTCACTGATAGCAGGCAGGCTTTGCATGTATAACATAACTCCTCTTCTCCAAAGATTAGGATCTGGGGACAATTCTGCTCCCTGTCCAGAGGTGGGGTGCCTGGCTTCTGAGGACAGAGGTCCAGAATAGGCAGTATTGGGACAGAATCCTTCAGGTGCCTCCCGTTACTGAATTGCATCAGTTAGACTTCTAGGTATTGCAAAATTTCTGCAAGACCCCCTACCACCACTCATCAGAGGATGCCACACTTGAGATACTCTATTCCTGGGATCTCAGAGGCCCATGGAGCTAAAGGACCACTCAGCCTTCAAGGTAGACAACAACCAGAGTTGGTTTAGAGAATTACTTGTTTATAACTACATGTTTGATAAGTCTAATTGGGAGGTGCGACATTTCCATCAACAATAAGAATGGATATTATCAAATCCTTTTTCCCTTGTCCTTTTTTTATTGGTAAGCAAAACCCCCAGAATCCAACATCTTCCCATCCTAGATCAAACTACCCACCCCCATGGGCTGTATTGCAGACAGATCTCAACAGGGACACTGAAGGAGGGAGATTTAGAAGGAGGTAGCGTGGGGCTGAAAGTTCAGTCTTGAGTCAGACTTCTGCATGCCACTTATTTTATATTATTTAACTTTGATCAGCTTATCTAAAAATCAGAGGTAATAATTCCAACCTACAAGTCCAATTTGAAGAAAAATGTAATTCATGTGATGCACATCACATTGAGCAGGTGCATAGCAAATGGTAGTTATTGTCATTTTTTAAAAAAAGACAAATGGTTTATTTGGTAGCAAGAAGTAAAAAGAAATTCTTAATTCCTCTTCTCTGTTCTGGTGGCTGAACTGATCTGTGGTGGTCAAAATGGATGACTATACACAAGAATTCCTTCAAGACTTGACCTTTCTGCAGAAATGCAGATGCCTGAGGTATACGAGTTGGAATTATTTTCTAGAGAGAAGTGCCAACCATTGTGCTTTCCATTGTGTCAGTGTTTGCTACAGACTCTTTCTTGTCTTCTGGCTTCATGGCAGGAAACAGGAGTACTTCCTTGATGTTATTGGAGTCTGTGAGGAACATGGTGATGCGATCAATGCCCATGCCCCAGCCAGCTGTGGGAGGCAGCCCGTACTCCAGAGCAGTGCAGAAGTTTTTGTCTAGGAACATGGCCTCACTGTCACCAACAGCCTTGGCCTTGGCCTGTTCTTCAAACAGCTGCTGCTGCCGCATGGGATCACTCAGCTCATTGTAGGCATTGCATACCTCCTTCTTCATGACAGAGAGCTCGGTCAGACCCTCTTTGGAGCAATACCATTTAGCTAATGGGCTCATTATCTGTAGGTGATCAAAGATGAATGTAGGATTAATGCATGTCACTTCCAGGAACTCCCCAACAAGCTTATCAAGAAGCCTGGCAGTGGTCCAAGGTGGAGGGCATTCAAGAGCTTTTGCTACACAGATGTCATCAAGAATTTTTTGAGTTTCTTCAGTTTCAAAGAGGTTGGTTTCAGGCAGCTTCACCCCTAGGGCACTCTCTAGCTCTTCCACCATGCTGATTCTCCAGAAGGGTGGGGTGAAGTCAATCTCATAGGCTTGGCCCTCTGAACCATCTGGGTAACTGCCTGTAATGTGGTAATTGTAATTGTAATTGCCCGCAATGTGTGTAACTGGTAACTGCCTATAATGTTCTTCACCATTCCTGAAACCAACTTCTCTCTGATTTCCATAAGATCATGGTAGTCTGCATAGGCCATGTAGAACTCACAGGTAGTGAATTTAGGATTGTGAGTCAAATCAATTCCTTCATCCTGGAACTGGTGTCCAATTTCATAAGCCCAGTCAATGCCAACAACTACCAGCATCTTATGGTAGAGCTCTGGTGCAAGTCTCATGTATAAGTTCATATCCAGCTTGTTGTGATAGGTGATGAAAAACTTGGCCGCAGCTCCCCCTGGGATGATATTCATCATGGGAATTTCAACCTCAAGGAATCCCAGCTCATCCAAAAAACTTCTTATATATGTGATTATCTTGGAGCAGATGATACATTTTTGCCTCACAAAGTCATTCAGGATCAGGTCCAAGTATCTCTGTTGATACCATGTTTCCTTGTCTTTGAGGCCAAAGTGCAGATGAGGTAACATATGCAGGCAGGGAGACAACTGTAATCTTGTAGGGAATGATGCTCAGCTCACCTTTCTTGGTTTTCCCAGGATTCCTCTGAACTCTGATTATGTCTCCCCAGTGCAGTCTTTTGTTGATACAAATAAATCCTTTCTCTGATTTATAATTCCTGGAATTGGCCATGACTTGCAACTTGACTCCCTCTCCTTGAAGGTCATAGAAGATGAGTTTCCCCCCAGAACCTCTTTTGGCATGAATTCTACATGCCACCTTTAAGGAAGGTGATGTTGGTCAGGTGGTGCCCAGTCTGCAGGTGACTATATTCTTGGATGAAATGAGTGAGTGAGATGTCTATGTGGAACTTGTGTGGGTACAGACCCTCCCCACTGACCTTCAGCTTGTGGACTGCTTGACTGCGGATCATATAGTATTGGTTTGGGTCCAGGCCCTCTTTCTTGGTACCCACACCATTTTCAGTGGTGTGATTAGTGACCGCAGCAGTAGCCTGGCTTAGTTGCTTCTCCCTGAGCTCTTTCTGCTTGGTCTCCTTCTCTGCCACTTTCTTTTCAGCTTTAAGGCATCTTTTTAGCTCACTTCTTTTATCAGAAAGTGCCTTGTCCTTGTGAAGTGTTGACCCAGTCAAAGTTCCTTCTGACCCTATTCTGCCCAGATTTGGCATAGAGAAACCCCTAACAAGCCTTAGGGCAGCTTGTGTCAGCACGGCAGAACACCCTGGAGCTAATGATTACCATGACTTTTTGCTCAGTTTGTGCTCACCATAAACTTTCACCTCAGCCCCCTGCACCGTGCCATCTTTCTAAGGGCCCAATGTAAAAGTGTCATTTTAACTGAAAATGCAAGACAATGATAAGGTGACTCTTGGGAAACTATTGCATCTATTTGAATGGCATATAGAAATCCAACAAACTCTACTGTGCATGTGCACGCATGTGTGCGTGCATGCATATGTGTGTGTGTGTTTACAGAACCCTATTGTTAAGCGATTCTAAAACCCTGCCTATGATTAGGAGTCACGTATTTCATTTTTCAAATACTCGCTGACATGATTTGGCCCATTTTATTTCAGGACTATGGGTAAGTTACTTGTTTTTCTGTCTTTCCATTAGCATGCATATTTCATCTCCAAATAGGCTGAAACCCTTAAGCTGGCCAAACTGCATTAGCCACAGGAAACCCTCAAGGAATGCTTGCTGTGAGAATGATAGGGCTTAGATATTGCAGTTTTGTTTGGTTCATCATTTAGCCTATGGGTGTGTGTGTGCGCGCACACATGTGTGCCCTGCATGTGTGAGACTGGTTGTTTTGTCTTCCAAAGATTTCTGGTTTCAGAGTTACTCAGGAGTTAGCTATTTCCAAGCACCATTTATTATCTAGAAATGGAAAGATAGAGAAAATATGTCTTTAGAATACAGGAGGGTTGCTGTGAAGGTTGACGAGTTCGTGCAGTTAGGAACACATGCACCGGGGCTGGGCTCAGGTCTGTTTCTGAGGACCCTGCAGCAGCTGGGCCAGGGACAGTGTGGCAGCCTGCCTGCCACCTCCTGCCCCCAAAGGGAAAGGAACCTGGAAGGAAGCCTTTGAGAAGGTCCTGTAAATGAACTGACATTTTAAAATACACCTATTATCCATTTTGATAGGACGTTTAAAGTCTTGAGGAATAAAACAAGAATGTAATAAATGTGTGAGCAGTAACATCCTCTAAAATATTGATCTGCTCTTTTGCAGGTTAATTCAGAACACAGGGCCTGCCATTATGGTGCATGCCAATGATAGATTTCAGACATAAAGCTGAAAGCCAAAGGGAGCCAAAGCTTATTGTGTTCAGATGAGTTGGGCACTACGTCCTCGGAGACCTGCTAAAGGGACTCTATCCATGCAGGCTTCTTCAGTGACAAATTCATGAGTCCTCTATGCCCTTGATGAAAATGTGAAGTTCATACTGGTTTAGCCAAATTTCAGATAAGCACATCCAAAGATTGGACTTTATATTATATAGTCCACAAAGGCTGCTTCTACCTTTGACTCCCTTTTTCTTTAACATTTGCATATGAAACACTTCAAATAGCATACAAGAGTAAAGCAATGATATAATGAAGCCCCATGTACCCAATACCCAGCTTCAACAATGAGCAACCCATGGCCAACATTGTTCTGTCTATACTCTCCCTACTTTGTCTCTCTGGGTTATTCTGACAAATCCCACTTGGCTACATCATTTCGCCCATACACATTATAGATAGCAGATGTCTTTCAGAGATTAGAATTCTATCCTTATGACTAGCCACAATGCTCTTATACCTAAAAACATTTACAGTGATCCCTTGACATAATCAAATATCCAACTCTGACTACTTTCTGCATAATGGTTCACAAGTTAATTGTATGCAAGTTAATATTCATTTGGAAATGACAGCTATCATAGTTAGAAAGCCAAAATCTCTGAACTTCATCAGTTAGATTTAAATTATTGATAGAGAAGAGCATCGAGCATAGGTTTCAAGGACAAAAGTCTATTTCTGTCAAGAAAGAGATCCATTTTTAGGAGCATTTGCTTTCGCCAATGTACTTAAATAGCACATTTAATCCATCCACTTAACTAAAAGTGATGGAATGCCTGCACATGGAAAATTGAAAGCATTTTATTTTGGGTCCAAGTTGTAGAATTCTATACCTGACCAAAAAACATCACAGAAATCTAATAAAGCCAGCTTGACCAAGCCAGCAGTCGGCTCATTTGTTGGTTCACTAAAGAAAGACTATCTTGAGTTTTTCACTAGTATGTTAGGAAATCAGAAGTACAAACTCTGGGGCAGAAATACTGAATGTTGAGATTGCTTCTACAGGACCTTAGCCATCTAGACCGTGGTATATATGTATCTATCTGTGTGTGTTCAATTCTATGCACTGTTACTGCACGTAAAGATTCATAGCTTTACCAGCACAGTGAAGACAGAATGCTCCATTGCAAAGACTTCTGCATGCTCCTCTCCCAACCCCAGAGATCTTTTTAAGGTATGATTATGAACCATTTGCAACAAGGGCATCTGGCAGTGGGGCCAGAGATAAATCCTGGGCCCTCACTTAGGAAAAGCTGAATCAGAGATGATAAGGGCTGGCCTAGGAATCCCCAAGTTAACCAGCTGACAAAGGGAATTGTATTTGGGCTGTGTTGAGGGAGCCTTTGTAATAGCTCAACATTCTGCCAATAGTGTGTATTTTACTTAAATCTAGGCCTAGAAGGCACACCGAACAAAGAAAAGTGTTGCCTCTAAATATAATGGGTCTAGTCCAATTCAAATGGAAAAGCTACTTTGGATTTGTGGGAGAGAAGTGATGTGTGTAGTATTTAGAAAAGTGATGTGTGTAGCTGCACTGTCTCGGTCATCTTTTAGTCACTCTAATGAAGCAAATGGGAAAAAAAGGCTCATTTGGGCTCATGGTTCTGGATGTTCAAAAGCTCACATCTCACTATGGCCTTCTTGTGGACAGAGTCACAAGGAAGCCCAGGCATCACCTGGCCAGAGGGGGGTCTCTCTTCCTCTTACAAAGCCACCAGTATTTATATCGGGGCCCTCTGGTGACCTTATCTAGTCCTAATCACTTCCCAGTAGCCTCACCTCTAAACACCATGGCCTCATTAAGTTTCTAACCTCCTAATGTCTCACAGTGGGAATTAAATCTCAGTAATGAAGTCTCAGAGGATGCTTAAACCATATTCAAACCACAGCATGCAACTACCATCAACTAAAATTGCAAAATTTAAACTGTGAATTCCCAAATATACAAAATGACACAAACTTCCTTGTAGTTCCTACCTAGACAGTAAATAACACCAAGTATTTTACCTTCTTCATAATTCTGGTGTAAGACTGAAGGTATTTCAGAGATAAAGAAACTTTCACAGATAAAGAAACAAAAGCTCAGAGGAAAAAAAACATGTCAACATATGAACAGCTGGCAAGCAGCTGTGCTAAGATTCAAATATGCCAACAGGTGCACCTTGTTCACACTCTTTCTGTGATGCCAAGATTTATATATAAAACACAAGGTAGATGTGTGAAGTTGATATTTCTCCAGTTTTTCTATTTTTTGTAATTAAAACATTATCATCATTAACTTTTGCTGCTTTTCTGTCCTCCTTTCTTTGGGGGTAGTATTACAATAGAACAGGGCCAAAGTGCTCAACATGTGTTATCAGACAAGTGAAGGGCAGAAACTGAGAGTACACATTTAAAAAATGTCCATAACAATCTGACATTGCCATGACATCCAAATAGTGATCAGTGTGTTTGTTTCATTGAATGGAGCACAGGCCAGCTCCGAATACCAAACTGGATTCCAGCTACATGCTGACCATGTGCGGGGGGACCCTGTGTTGGTTAGTGATGAATGAAGAAATGGATCTTACCCTTAGCTGGTTTGAAAAGCACTGGATTCTGCAATTGAAAACATTAAAGGTGAAACCAACGTGGTTTGCTTCCCATTTGCATGTGACGAAGGGAAGATGGAAGCTGACCAGCCTCTCAGAAGCTGTTCGAGCCCACCAAAGCCACAGCTGCAGCCTCGTTGACTTAGCAAGCCTTCCTCAGATCACTGTGACCATCACAGTAACTGCTATCCATGGCCTGCTTTTTCACCATGTCAGTTCCCTACGTGTTCAGTTAGCACATAATATCTGGGGAGTGGAATGGGAAGGAGACTCTGAGAGAGGGGGAATCTGAACACAAATTTCATCCCAGGCTTGCAGGGGCATCACCATTTGCATTCTGCTGCTCATTCATGAGAGCCCTTGGTGTGATAGCTGGCCTCTCTTTTGGCCCAATTTTATGATCAGTGCAGACCCAGCCCGGCCTCCTCCACCCCCTTTTATCTGAAGATGTTGCTTAAAGCTTCAGCTTTTCCTGACACCAGTTATGATACACTGAAAACTCATGCCAAACATGGGACAAGAGGGTTTATGCAAATCATTTCACTTCCTTCATAAAAACTACATAAATCACATACAATTACTCCCAGTAAGAAAATTATTTTCTCTGGGGGAAACAACTTATAAGAGAGTGAGTGAAGATTTGAAGATTTAATTTCAAGTGATATATTTTAACTATTTCAGATAAACAAATATTCAGCATTATTAATAGCTCCATGTAGTCAGTCATAAATAGGTCCATTCTAAAGATGAGAAGACTCAAGTGCAGAGTGGATCTAAGAGCCTGGAATAAGACAAGTTCTCATGACTCAGAATGAGGACCATCAGATGAATGCTCCTCTAGGGATTATGCTTTCCCTTGTGTCACTACTACCCATAAATGCCCCCGATAATGCTCTAACGCCATTAAGTGTACCGTGCAAACAGAGACTGACTAGAGCTGAATATCTCAAAAAAGACAACAGCAAAACACATCATGGCACTTGGAGCAATGTGGGCCCAGAACTTCTGGATGGTGTTTTTATCTTGGTTAATATTTGATTTAGCCTCTTTGCAGACAAAGTGAGATTGTTTACAAAGAGAGAAAACTCAACTACATTTCAAGGAATAGGATAAAAATGTAAAAATGTTAGTTCTTAAAATGATGGCAATATATTAAAAACTTGAGTCCAGCAGTCCACTACACCAGGAGGACACTTGACATAGAGACAGGAAGTCCTTTCTTGTGGGGAGCTCAACATGGGGTTCACTGCTTAGGATCTGGAACAGCCATTTCCTGTTTCATCTAAGAAACACTGACCTTTTGTGGCTTCAGAAAAAGCATGAGGGCATGTGAGTCCCTGCTTGGGGAACAGGTAAGACTTCCATGGCCGGGCATGGCCACATAAATAGCAGTTCTCTTTACCTAACTCTTCTTGCCACTTCCGGCCTTTTCATTCCTCCTTTCAGACTTTGAGACCCTCAGGAGACTTGTGCTGACACTGAGGACTACAGAAGGAAAGAGACAGGCTCTGGTTACACGATGAAGCCCATGTCCATGGTGGCATGGGCCTGTGGTCTCATTATGACCTGGGCTATTTAGGGTGAGTACTAGCAGCTGCTGCTGCTGCTCCTGCTGCTGCTGCTGCTCCTGCTGCTGCTGCTTCTGCTGCTGCAATAGACTCTGCAGAGGTGGTATATGCAAGCTTCTTGGAGTCCAGTGGTTCAGACCCTTGTCCTCACCCTGGCAGGAGTGCCTCGGCACCTGCCCAACAGTACCCGGGTGTCACTAGGGCTTCCAACTCTCTATACTTTCCATGAGCCTTTGCAGAAACCATGGATTTCTCAGAAGTTATCTATAGTCTCTGAAGGATGAGGAGATGAGTATGGGGTAGATTAGTCCTCTGCTTTCTCCCAGGTACATTACACTATGATCTTTTCAAATCCTATAGAAGTGTGGTGCTCCACTGAGCCTTCAGATGGCTCTAGACCAGATACAGGCACCCACTACACCATTCCCTATGTGCCCTCAAACTTGGAGCCCACCCAAGTCCCCGCTCCCATTTGGTCCTATTCTTTTATTGTCTCAGGTGGAAACTGCTTGAGCCTGTGATTAATGGAAAGAAAGCTGTCCCCAAATGGGGCCAGCTCATGGGAAGCTCAATGGATTCAGAACGTAAGGAAGAAAGACTTCTCTTCTCTCTCAGGCTTAGTCAAAACACAAGGACAATAGGGAAAAAATCCTTCTAAACACCTTTCATGAAGAGATAAGATGTTTTACAATTATTACACCATGGCTCTCATTGTTCCAGTTAGATGTTAACCCATTTTCATCCTCCTTCCTCCGAGGAAGAGAGGGTAGAAGAGAGCCCACACTCAGGATTTCTTCATCTTCTGCAAGTTTTGTTGAGCAGCTGGATTTACTAAATTCCTCCAACTCCTGTTCAGGACCAGCCTGGGGTGGGCAACATCAGGGCAGTCGTAGAGGGTCCCTTGCTGCTTACCTTGAGGTTCTGCCATTGTTGCCTGCCATTCTCCAACAGTTTTGAGAACAGGGCCTGTGTTTCACTTTGCCTTGGTCCCTGATACTCAAGTAGCCATCCTGCACCTCTGAGAATGTTCCGCCTAACATAGTCCTCAAGCCTTCTGGTACATGAAGATAAGGAGGAGTAGAAAAAAAAACAGTAGATAAAAGAAGGAAAACAACATTTTCTGGTCAGAGAAAAGCAGGAGGCAGGGCACCTAGGTAAGCCAAGTAGTCAACAGCATATGTCCTGATTTCTCCTTCATTTCCTCCTCTGGCCTGAAGCCCAGAGTGGTGGAAGGGGTGTTAAATAGGTGTGAGGGAGCCAGATGGAAGGGAGCCTTGGCTTCCAGTCCTAACCAGAAATCTGGCAGGAGACCCAGACTCCCTTCCCAAAGGAGGCCTCAGCTGAGCACAGGAAAGTTGGTGATGCAATGTGTTTAGGCACAGCGGGCCAAGAACTTAGCTCTCAAACTAGTCTTGCTCCCCTGCCTTGTGGACTGAAACCAGATGGTTCCCTTGGCCCCCAGGAGCATCGACCTCTGGTAGAGCCCAATTCAGCAGCCCTCCACCTATCCTGGGCCCATGGCAGGGCTCACTGTGCTGTGGTTTCTGAGGCTGGACATGGTAGAGCCCCATGCAGGGCTCCTATCAGCAAGGCCTCTGCCACGAAATCTAAATGGCACAAGGTTGATGAGCACCTTGGCACTCTGCCACAAGGCTCCATGTTCCCCTGCAGCCATATCCAGAGACCCGGTCAGAGAGGGGGCAGAAAGAGGAACAGCAAGCAGAGCCTGTTTTAAATGATGGTCCCATCAGTTTAATGTGGGGTTGAAAATTATTTCTTCCTCACTCCCTTGAGATGGGAGTTTGTGAGGAAGATCAGATTGATTATAAACAAAAATAATAGAATTAGATTTCCTCTGCTCATCTAAGCCTAGAACCCTAAGACATTTTATGTTGTTGAATGCTGCCTTGAAATTTCAGCTATCCATTATAGAAAAACACAAAGTTGACATGTGTGAATAAAACGCACATGTATAATCCTCGAGCTTAAGCTGAATAATTCCACACGCCTCCTTATGGAACCTGATAGCTCACATCTTACTGCACAAATCACTCTGGGGTGCACTGTCTCATTGGCTCTCACAACTCTACCCAGTAGGCAGGAGAGATAATGTTATCACCTTTTTGAGAGATATGAAGAGGTCTGTTAGGCAGAATTAAAGAGGGGATAGATTGCCGGCCCTAGAGAGAAGAACTCATTGTCCACATTTTGCAAGAGGCATAAGCATGCTAGATGACTTAGCCAACATCTCAGAGCCATGAAGAGGCGGCATCAAACCCAGTCGCTATACCAAGGCCTGAGTCCAGTGCTTTCTACCACACCATTCGTGGCTTTTTGACACTTTACTACCACAGAAAACCTCCTCTTTGTGACTCTGCTAACCCATTTCTCTTCATGGTCAGAGAGCTTTTCCAGGCAGCTGTCCTGTTTTCTATTTCATCTATTTCTGAAGCTCTGACCTTTATTATTTCCTTACTTCTGCTTACTTTGATTTCCTTTTCTTCTTTTGTCTGGTATCAAGAGACAAGCTGCAGTCTGACTTGGGACTTCTTCTTTTATAAGAGAGGTGTCTAGTGCTATGAACTACCATCTGAGGGTGCTCTGGCATCCCACATCTTGGTGTGTGGCACTTGCATTTCAAGGAAGAAATCTGTGACTCATTGTTAAAAGAAATGTGTTAGTTTGCAAATACTTGGGGAGATTTTTCAAAATAGCTTTCTGTTAGTGATTTCCGATTTAACTCCACTGAGAACAGAAAACCTATGTATGACTTTAACCCTTTTCAACTTAAGACTTGTTTATATAATCAGAATACAGTCTATCGGAGTATTTGCTATGTATTTTGCTATTTTTATATATAATGTTTTACAGCTGAGTTATATTTAAATCTACTATCTTGATCTTTGTTTTCTAGTTATCTGCTCTCTCTTTTCCACCTTTTTTTAGATGAAGTTTTTCTTATGATTCCATTTTATTACCTTTATTGGCTTATTCACTATAAATTTTTGTTTTTTAAAAATTTTTTAGTAGTTTATTCAGGGTTTATACTATGTAACTGATTACAATCCACCTTCAAGAAATGTCATATATATAGATTAAGAACCTTACATCCGGAAAGAACTAAAATGTATTATGGACATGTTCCTTCCCACAAGGAATATAAACATTATGTACTAATAAACTAAAATTTAAAAACTAAACAAAAATTCTTTAAAGAACTTAAAAAAAGGAATCTTACATCAGTATGCTTCCATTTCTTTCCTCTTGGGTTTTGTACTGTTTTATCACCCTTTTTACTATTACTGAGGCTGCAAATCATGCAACACATTATTTTTTCTTCTACATCAATTATCTTTTTTTTTGTACTGGGGATCGAACTCGGGTTCTTGTGCTTACGCAGCAGGTGGCGTAATACATCAATTATCTTTTAAAGAAACTTAAAGCATAAAAAAACTCTTAAGTATATACCCATATTGATACCATTTCTATACCCTCATCCTTTTGTATGGCCCTGGATTCCCATCTGGTACCATCTCTCTTCTTTCTGAAGGCCCCTCTGTGGTTCTTCTGCTAATAAAGTCCATCAGGCTTGGTATGTATAGCAAAGTATTTATTTCTCCTTAATTTAGAACGGTTATTTCTGGGTATAGAATTCTGGAGTGAATATGTGTGTGTATTTCAATGCTATTTTAAAAAGTTGCTCCCTGGCTTAACACCTTGGATTATTTCTGAAAAGAAATGCACAAACACTCTTGTTTTGTTCTTCTAAACATAATGTCTTTTGTTTCTGATGATTTTCCCTTTAACAATGGTTTTGGTCGACTTACTTACAATATGCCTAAGTGAAGTTTTCTTTATGTTTCTCATCCTTTATCTTTGTAGAATTTCAGTTCACTGATAGTTTGTTAATTTCTTTTCTTTTTTGTTCATTACATCTTTTCCTCTGTGTAACAGTTGGGATAGTTTCTATTGCTATAACTTTGAGTTCACCAATGTTTTCTTCTCCAATGTCTAGCTTGCTAATAATCCAATTCAGTATGTTTTATATCTGATACTATAGTTTTAATCTCTTTAAATTTTATTTGGAATATACACACAAATACTGTATGGTTCCACTTATATGAGGTATCCAAAATAATCAAACTCATAGAAACCAAGAATGGTTTCAGGGTCTGGGGCTTGGGGAATTGTTTAGTGAGCACAAAGTTATGCAACAGAAATGAGCATTAGAGATCTGCTAGACAAGATTTTGTCCATAGTCAATGATGTTGTAGTATGCACTTAAACTTTTGTTAAAAGAGTAAATCTCACATAAATAGTGTATATTAATTTAAGTATATTTATATAATGTATTAAATATGTATTTTAAAATATTATATATGCATCATATTTGTTTTTAATGCTGTCAATATTTTCTCTGGCTTTTTGAACATGTAGAGCATAGTTATAATAACTATTTTAATGTTCTTGTCTATTAATTTTGATGTCCATGTCAGTTCTGAGTCAGTTTCCATTAATGAATTATTCTTATTATGGGTCATTTTGGGGGCTTATTTTCACATCAGGTGGTCTTTAGATGCTAATTGTGAACTGTTGGGTGTTAGATTTTTTTAATTGTTGTGATACCACTTAATACAAGATCTACCCTTCCAGCAAAATGTGAAGTACATAAAGCAACATTGCTACCTATGGGCAAAACTTGGAATCAGATCCCTAGTACTTATCCATGCTGCATAACCAAAGCTTCATACTCTAAATAACTCTCCACTTCTCCCAGGCCCAACCCTTGAAAACCACCATTCTAGTTTCAGTCTTTATAAATATGTTCACTTTAGCTACCTCATGTAAGTGGAATCATACAGCATCTGTCCTTCTTTGGCTGGCTTATATCACTTAATATATGTCCTTCAGTATCACCCACTTTGTCACATCTTGTGGGATTTTCCTTTTTAAGACTGAATAGTATTCCATTGCACATACATATGGATTTAAGTGAATGTCACATCTTTATCCATTCATCTATTCATGAGCATTTAGGTTGTTCCTATATCTTGGCTATGGTGAATAATACTGCAATAAACATGAGAATGGAGATATGAAGTTTTCCCCCACATTTTTTTCTAAGATTTTTATAGTTTCAGGTCTTATATTTAAATGATGTTTAATCCATGTTAACTTGGTTTGTGTGTGGGATATAAGATAGTTGTACAATTTTATTCTTTTACATGTGAAAATCCAGTTTTCCCAATATTTTTTGTCAAAGAAACTCTCCTTTCTCATTAGTATTCCTGGCACCCTTACCAGAGATCAATTGACTTTATGTCTGAGTTTATTCTGGACTGCTATTTGGTTCCATTGATCTATGGATGAATTTTAATGACAGTGCCATACTGCTTTGATTATTGTTGCTTTGTAATGTATTTGAAATCAAGAACTGTGAGGCCTCTAGTTTTGTCCTTCTTTTTCAAGATTGCTTTGGGATGCTTTGTGGCTCCATATGAACTTTAGGATTGATATTTCTACTTTTCTTGACTCCTGGATATTTTTTATTCCTACAAATATATTTGAACTTTTTTTGCAGATGTAGTTCAGGTACTTGAAAACAGCTTCTCTGGGGCGGGAACACGGAGGAGGGCCAGGTCAGAGGGAAGGTCGCCCGTG
Source organism: Heterocephalus glaber (assembly GCF_000247695.1). The sequence continues at coordinate 2,769,643 of NW_004624884.1, forward strand.
CCAGAGCAGGGACTACATTTCCCGAGGGGACTTGGCGACAGCCATGGTGGGCGTGGCGACGTACCCCGGAAGTGGAGACCGGGACTTCCACTCATGCGTGAGGCAAGCGGAGCGGGAGACGCGACCAGAGGCCGAAGACGGGATCTGACAAGATGGCCGGGCTGTCCCACAGGATCATCAAGGAAACTCAATGTTTGCTGGCAGAACCAGTTCCTGCTGTTGAAGGGGAACCAGATGAGAGCAACGCTTGGTATTTTCATATGGTCATTGCTGGCCCCCAGGGTTCCCCCTTTGAGAGAGGGACTTTTAAACTTGAACTAGTTCTTCCAGAAGAATACCCAATGGCAGCACCTGAAGTACGTTTCATGACCAAAATTTATCATCCTAATGTAGACAAGTTGGGAAGATGTTTAGATATTTTGAAAGATAAATGGTCCCCAGCACTGCAGATCTGCACAGTTTTGGTCCCGATCCAGGCTTTGTTAAGTGCCCCTAATCCAGATGACCCATTAGCAAACAATGTAGCGGAGCAGTGGAAGACCAATGAGGCCCAAGCCACAGTAACAGCTAGAGCATGGACTAGGCTATGAGCCATGAATAATATTTAAGTCGATCCGATCATCAAGTTTGTGTCACTTCTCCTGTTCTGCCAAGACTTCTTTTTGTTTGCATTTAATGGACACGGTCTTAGAAACATTACAGAATAAAAGCCCAGACATTTTCAGTCCTTTGGTGATTAAATGCACTTTAGAAAATCGATGTCGTGTCCTGATTCACTGTTATAAAGCATGCGCAGAGGCTAGAAGTATCATCTGGATTGTTGTGAAATGTTTAAAAGCAGCGGCCCTCTGCTTTTACGCATTTCCCCCATCATGGTTTAAGTATAAAGCACTGTGAAGGAAGGTAGTTGTCAGGGTTAGCTGCAGGGGTATGGGTATTCTTTATTTTATTTTTTGAGGGGAAAAGCAGTTTCAAAATTTTAAGGGCTCCTTTCCCCCCCTTTTATGGTGATCTAATTGCATTGGTTAAAAAGCAGCTAACCAATACTCTAGAATACGCTCTCTAGCCAGGTCTAACTTTATTTAGATGATATCGATGGACAAGCTGATTGTTTGCACAAAATTGGGAACATTAACAAACATCACAGCCCTCAATAATGACATTGTGACTTTGCTGTCAAGTGTAGATTCCCCCTTTCAAAAAAAGCTTGTGACCATTTTGTATGGCTTGTCTGGAAACTACTGTATATCTTATGTTTTAGTAAAATATTTTTTGTTATTCTAAAAAAAAAAAGCTTCTCCTTTTTAAGGTCTTGCTTTTAAGATTTATTAGGTAGCACTAGAACAGCATTTAATCTAGTACTTATTCATGTTGCATAATGGAATTTTCTACGACTGAGGCAAAATTCCACTAGATACTCTCCCAACGTGCCAGGAATTACCAGCATTTCTTGTCTGCTGGTGTGAACAGGCACTACTCCATCCCTGTGGCCTCAGATATTTCTAAGCCTTTTAGCGGGCTCTTCTCCTAGCCCTAGGTAATTTCCCCACATGTTGATCATGACCAGTACTTTGTTGAACACTTAGAGGAAACCATCCACAGATCTGCTGAGCTCTCTGTGTGTCTCTCTCAACATCTCTCTGTCTCTGTCTCTCTCTCTTTCTATCTCTCAGCATCTGTCTCTCTCTCTCTGTCTCTCTCTCTCTCTCTTTCTGTAGTTCTCTCCTGTATGATATTCTATCCTTTCAAATCTAGCCATACTGGTAAATGTAGCTTCTCCAGATTCTTAGCTTTCTCTTGCATTCAGGTAACCCCGTTACACTGCATAGATTCCCTTTGTTGCTCTGTTGCCTGAATTTCAATGTCTTGAAAACAGTGATTGTGCACATTTCATGTAATTTTTTTCTCATTTCAGGCAGAAAGGCAAATCTGGTCCCCATTACTTCCTGTCAGGCAGAAGCAGGTATTTGATGTAGGTATTTGTGTGCATTCTCTTGGAAGAGGATTGAACTCCAATTACATTCTAGAATATTCTAATATAATTTCATAAATCTTACAAAGGTAAGAAAATGATTTGAGGATGGCTAAAAATTGATGGCTATATGCAGGAAAACTCCAAAGCCATTATAAAAGTCTGGATGATGAATACTTAGACAAAAAGTGTTTACGAAGTTAACTTTCAGAAAAAATAAGCTATTACAACAACATCCAGTGCACACTGATTTGTGAAATATTAAAGCTTTCCACTATAACTCTGAAAAGAGAGACTGAAGATAATATCAGAAAATGGACAGACATCCCCTGCTCCTGGGTAGGAAGGATTAATATAGTGAAAATGGCCATACTTCCAAAATTGCTATATAGATT
>NW_004624884.1:2773731-2784341 GCF_000247695.1 Heterocephalus glaber
TGAAGGGAGGGCTAGGAATGGGGAAAAAATAAGAACCAAGATGCATCATGTAAAGGTACAAGTTCCCAATGAGAAATGTAAATGTGTTGTATACCTAAAATGTACCAATAAAAGAATTTAAGTAATAAAAAAGCTTTCCACTGTAGATTAAAGGATCTATTTTATGTAGACTTTTGTACATTCATCACCATATAAATGATTCTCACTCTCACAGAGACATGGAGTCAAGACAGATTTTTTTTTTAAAGTAGAAAACACCTGCCATCAGCACATATTCTTAATCAGAAACTAAAGGAATTTTCCATTAAATAAAAGACAAATTGATTTAAGATTAGTACAAAAGATCCAGAGACAGGAGCTATTTCATCAGGGAAGGTCAAGTACACAAATGTTGGGTGACCTTGGTGAATGTGAATTCCTACTTGTATTCCAGTGTTCTCAGTTAAAATCAACAGAAATAATCTCATGCTGTTTAAGAAGAAAAGTAATTTATTAAAGGGTATTAAAAGGTACATAAAATTGAGGTCAAAGTTGTTCTTGGACAAAAACCTAGGCTAAAAGCAAGAGCTAAGGGAAGTTAGGTCCAATATTAATGCAGGCCATAGGAGCAGCTTAGGGGCCACAGCCAGAGAAACCCTTACTACAACTGAAATGAATTAAAATGTCTTTACTCCTTTATGCCATTCCACCGAGTTTCAAAGTCTCAGACAAGAGGATCCTGTATGCTTGCCGCTGGGTTTCAGTCTCCCTCAGATCCATCCAGTAGTGGATTCTTTAAAGGACAACAAAAAGGTTCAGATGCTGGGTATCAAAAAGAACAGTAAAGGTCCACTATGTCTGCCTTTCAGGAACTTTCATTTTTATCCTCTTAGCAAAAATTGCCCAAGACTTGGGCTTGGGGCAGAGGGATTATGAGCCCCTGGCTGCGCAGTGCTAGGCATTAGCCAGCAGGTCCGCCCAAGGCTTATCTTATTTCCCAGGAATTTAGACCTCTGTTCACTGTGCCACTTGCTGCTATTGGTTGGAATCGTTTGTGACTCTGTGAAAGCAAATAATTCTTGTCCCCCAGCAATGCAAATGAGTTGGTTCAGGGATACAAATAATTTCTGTCTAAAAGGAAACAGCAGCAATATTGCTTTACTGCCCAGTAGAATGTTAACCTCTTAAAATCTAATTATTAATCCGGTTCAAACTTCCTTTAGTTCAGTAAATATAAATTTTTGTTTCCCCAGTTCTCCTTATACTAACATTCTTGTCTTGCTAATTACTTTATTAAGATGTTAAATACATTTTAGACATGTGTTCACTTTGTATTTTTTATGAATCTTGTTTTTAAATATATACTTTGATTACATTTTCTGCCAATGTCAATATACCCAGCTTTAGGAGGCACCCTAATATTCTCTCTCTCTCTCTCTCTCTCTCTCTCTCCCCTCTCTCTCTCTCTGTTCTCTTTAATAAAACTAAGATGTAGAGCATATTTTTAACTTTCAAAAAATTTATGACAAAAATTATATTAAGTATTCAGAGGCAGAATAGTGCAGTGATGGAGAGAACACACTTGAGGGCCAGAATAGCTAGTACTTATTGTCCCTGGGACCCTGGATATGTTGACCAACCTTTCTTTGCACCTGTTCCCTGTCCTATAAACTTGTGGTGATCATATCTACTGAGCTGTTAAGAGAGTTAAATGACTTGGTGTCTGCAGAGAACTTTAGATTAGTGCCTACAACTCACACAAACCAGCCAAGTATGATCGATATCATCAATGTTTGTGTTCCAGGTATACAAAGTACAGATTTAAAATCTTTTCACAGTCAGTGGTACTACTTCCTAAATACACAGCTTATTTGCCACTCCACACTATGGTTCCTTATAGTTTCCAAAAGTATAAGCAGTGAAATTCTCATTCCCCTTCATCCTTTACAGAACGTAAGTTTGGCTTATGCTTATCCAAAGGTGGCATCTAACTGTCCCACCACTGAAACTCGAAGGCCTGAGTGGCTTACGTGACTGATGGAATGTGGCAGAAATGACATTCTGCAGTGTCCAGGGCTAGAACATAAGAAGCTTTGCATCTGCATCTCCCAGGAGATTTTTCAAGGAGTGCTCTCTTTCAGAATCCAGCTCTCCTGCCTTGGTGGGGAGCCACATAGAGAGGCTACTTGTGGCTACTGGAGCTGATTTTTCAGACAATATAGCCAACATCAGTTGCCAGCCATGTGACTGATTCATTTCGTACATCCACCCTAGCTAACCTTCAAATGTCTCCAGCTCCTGCTTCTATCTGAGTGAAACTGTGCTAGAGATTCCAAGCACAGGCTTCCAGCTGAACTCTGGCAACCCATGGAGCCATAATAGGTACTAAGTGTTTATTATTTGAAGCACTAGGCTTTGGGATACAGCAATAGACCACTAAAACATCTCTCCTTGCTATGGATCCTTAGAACAAGAGCCATCACAGTTTATCTTACCTATAAATTGTCCTACCCAAACATTATGCTTTTAGCAAATGCAAACTATTTTTGCTTCAACCCATCATTCTTGGACATGATCTAAGGAGTTCACAGGAGTTCACATAAGTTCACAGCTCATTTACAGTAATTTCCACCATAAATATTTGAAAATAATGAGATGTCTTTCAAGCACTTCCAGACTTAAGCACTCCCCTCTCTTGGGGAATTCTAAATTACTTTTTTTTAAATCAAAGTAACCCCAGCTGCTATGGAGTTCCAAGAGGTTTTTAAACACTACATGGGTGGAAACTGAAAAATGTTCCATTTAAAAATTGCAAAAAGTATTATGCCCCTTTAGAAAAGTACAGATTTTCCTCTGTTGCAGATGAACCCTTGGTGTAGAGCAAGGGAAATCACTGGACTTTCAGTTATACAAAGTACTGCAAAGACTCCTTTCTTAAAACAAGTTCAAGGCTGCCAGTGCAAACAGCTAAGTATTCTGTACAATAATGTAGTTTGTCTTAGGAATAAGCAGTTATTGCTTTCTAGGTAATTTATATTTAATGCAGTGTTTCTCAAACTTGCAACTACTTCTAAAAATTATCAAAAATTCTACGTACTGTTGTAAAGTATCATCACGTTACTATAAAATTATTTGAAAATAATAAACATAAAAGAAATACATGTCTACTGTGTTCAAAGCTTTGTTCTAGGCATTGGTAGCAGTCTCCATCTCTGAATGCAGGGTCTTTATAATCTGTGCACTTAGGATTATGAGTGGGCCAAACCACTAGTTTTATATACATGGTATTATTCACAATAGAAAAATCCATATTTTGAGAAATGTACTAATGCTATACTACTGTAATCTGATACCTTTGAAAGGCTAAAGGACCCGGAAGAGATTAGATGTTCATGCTTTCAGGAGGCAGAAAGGGGATTCAGAAAGTAGGCCTTATGGGGAAAGTAAAGATATCCCTGCAGGTTCCTGTCAGTCAGATCTGGAAAAGGAGGCAAAAAGCTGCCCACAATGCCCATTCTGCAACAGGAACCACAGATGCAAGCATTTTAAGAACACATAAAAATGTTTTGAAAATTGAAGAAAAATTATTGGCTCCAAAATATGAAAACTGCTACATTAATATTAATAGATGTTTGATTAAATGCCCTCAAAATATAACATTATGTCAACAGCATTAATTGTCAAAATTAGTACTTATTAAAATGTCATTACATTTGAATATAATTAATGGGTCAGATTATATCATTTTGCAAGAATTCTCAAATATGCACAATGATTGCCAAGAAATCATTGCCAATCATAAATTGAGTTGCTAAATAATTTCCAATGGAAACATAAATTCCTTTCATAAGTCAATGTAAAATTAATATGAGAAGTAGGTGTATGTCAATGTGTTTGGCAGGAAGTGGAATAGTCTCTAAAAGTCTCTATAAGCAACAAGTGTTAAAGGCTGAACAAAGGCCTGATTTCCCAGAGAGAGCTGCCCCCCGCCCCGTGACAGTAAGTGTTCCCCAGCTACACTGAAGCAGACCAGGCATTAAGTCAGAAGGGATGTGGGAAGGGGCCACCAGGGCTACTTTAAAACAATAGAATGCCTCTGTGTGATTTAGAAAAAGGTACTGCTCCCCAGGCAGATGCATCCCCAGCTAGGGACAAAACTCGATGAGTTGGTATTGGATTGGATGTCAGTCCAAACGTGCTTCCTGGGCCCCGTGCCCTTATTGGGACACAGCATGCATAAGCACTCAGAGTAGGGATGGGTAGTATGCTGGGGAAGTGTCCTAACTTGTGTGGTAATTATTGACTGCCCTGTGGTTCAACTTCCCTCCCATGGTCCTGAAGCCATAGTCAAGTATTCATGGAAAATTTTGACTTGGTCAGCTATTAGCATAGGCCCCAGTAATGAAGAGTGACCCTGGCAGAATAATGCAAAGCTTTTTCTAATAAGCCGTTCTGCTGCTGGGCATCAATTCTTTGTTCAAAAACTCCTGCATCCTGTGGGGCTTCTATTAACAAAAATAGCCACAGGCTCAACTCACCTGTGGGGCCAGATACCCATCCTTTTCAAAGCATGATTGCTTTGAGCTCAACTGCAAGGCCTAATGTGCCTATTTTCCCTGAAACAGTCTCTCTGCAAAATCAGGTAAACTTGTTCTCTGACAAATATATGCCAGAATGTTCAACATTCTTCCAAAGAAATGTGAAATTGAGTCTGAATCTGTACCGATGCAATCAGTTCAAAGCCTCTTACAATAATTCTATAATTTCAGTGTCACAAATCCATTCTGTTATTTTAATATCCCCTGAAAGGAAATCTACCTTTCTCATTTTTGAAGATGACTTTGTGGATTCTGTAAGAAACATTGTTTCGGAACAAAGCCAACAGACCCACTGAGGCAGGCATCCAGCTCAGAACACAAGGTTGCAGTCAGAAAGGCCACACCAAACCATGAAAAGCACAGAAAAGTGGACGAAGGATGCTTCTGACCATGTTGCTTGGTGCTTGGGGATTCTGGCACCATCCTTTACTTCACTCACCTTTTGAAAGAACTGAAAATGAGTTTTCTGCCCTTTGCTTTAGAAGACTCGATGTAATAAAAGTATTTTAAATGGATTTCAACTGCCATGTCCCACAGCATGAGGGCAAGCCTTTTGTAAAAAAGAGCAAGCATATTTTTCATATTTTACTGATGCTTTGCATTAATTATTTAAAAACACCATCTGCCTCCTTTACCAAGGGCCCCAGTTCTAGATACAGATGAGAAAGTACAACAAAAATCCCACTGACACAAAACGACATCTGTGAAAACACGGCCAGGAGTAAGTCTGTGGACAGCGGAGGGATTTCAGGGCCATTTGCCCTGTGGAGTGGCTGAGGCCCAAGCCGGGGCCAATGGAGGGCAAAGTGTGGAGCTGTGAGCTCTTCCCAGGTGAGGAGTGGTGGCTGCAGGAGCACAGGTGTCTCTGTTACTACCGTGCTGTGCAGTACAGGCTTTTCCAGATTGAAACATCTGGGGGTCGTCAGTGCTGCTGCTGCTGCTGCTGCTGCAGTGTGTGTGGGGGAACAGCATTGGGCGGGACTTGTTTTGTTTCACAATGAAAAAGCAAGAAAGGATGCTGTTTCCTACATGGTCATCGTCTGGAGGACAAAGCCACCTGGTACCTGTTGATCAAGGCTTCCAGAAAAAGCCTAGAATCTAGCATTCCAAAAGGTGGGGGAAGGCCAGCACCGGGCTGGGCCTCGTGAGCGGCTTTCTATCCCAGTGGCCTCTTTCCTTAAGCGCTCTCCAAGGAACTGGTGCTGGCGTAGGCTGGCGGGCAAGAGGGTCAGTGTCTATGTGACCCTCAAGGATTGTCAAGTCCGACCTCACAGGTGATTTTCTCCACAGCCAGCAAGGGGATGTGGTCTTGGGACTTTTCTAATCCAGTCCGTGCTTGGAACTTTCAGGGCAATGTGTCGTCTCAAAAGTCATAGGGGAGAAGAGGAAAGGCTGATTGTTGTCTCCACCTTGCTGCATTTAAAATCATGAACAGGATTCATACCCCAAGCCCTTTATTTTGTCCTGCCTACTCAGGGGGTAAGATTTCTTCGCTTCAGATTTCTTAACGTAATAGCAGAGGGACTAATACATCACATGCTCGGAATTTTCCTGGCCGACTTCAAATCTCCACTCAGATGTCTCCCAAGGATCCTCACAGTAGCTCTTCGTCTCAGCCAATTCCCGTGCTATTTGGGGATTGACTGCTTTTTGGCACAGATGGACTCTTTTGGAGAATATAATTTTACCTCTGGTCCTTTAATGGATTTTCTCCTACCTCTAGTTTCTCCAAGTCCATTAAGTCAAATCTTTTTCCTCACTCTGCACTTATTAATTGTGAATTTACCTGGCTGGTGATCTTACCTTATTCACTTTGCCCATTTGGATTCAGAGCCTGTGGTGCTGTTTAACAACTCTAAAACTCACTTCTAATGTGCAGTCTCAGATTCTTCTGCTTTCCACCCATAAGTGGGGCTGAAAAATCTTTTATCACAGTTTTCAGGTAACTTCAGACCAAGACACTGTGCAGCTGTGATGGAATTGTGTAAATACCACAGTGAGGGGCATGGAGAAGCTAATAGGTGACATTTCCACCACCACAGAGAGGAAGGCTACACATTCGGTCTCCACACATAGAATCAGGTTTGAATTGTTGTCCTGAAGTTATAAGGCATCACTTTATAAAAATTTTAAGTGCATAGTTACACTTGTCTAAAGAATAGCTGTAGCTCTCAGTGTAGATTCATAATTTCACTTTGCATAGGATGTGCTGTCTTTTCTTTCCAATCCCCTGTCTATGCCTAGATCTCCTGCACATTTACACTTAGAAATAAGGAAACATCTGTGAAACACTACCACAGAAATGTGTCCCAGGCTTATATAACACATGGCACTATGCGTGCTCAGCCACTCTTCCCTGTCAGGACATGAAATGCCATCAACAGTGACTGGGAAAAGAATGGAATTTTTTTTTCAAGTTTTCTTTTCTAAATCTCCAATGAAAATTTACATCAAGGTCAAACTTGAGAAATCTTCCTAGAATAAGAACTATATTGTAAAACCAGACTATTCATGCTTCCCTCAAGAGAATAACATATGCTAGATAACACCGACTAGTTCTTACTGAACACTTACCATGTCCGGGCATATGCATTGTATCCATATGTCATTATTGGCAGCACTACAAGAAAGTCACTATTGGACCCATTTTATAGAGGAGGCAATAGTACGCATCCCATTAAGGTCTTATATTTACCACAAGCCAAAGTCAGAATTCACCTCCAGGCCTATCTGCCACGATGGCCTGTATTTCTCCACTTTGCCACAGTGAACAGAAAACTTTTATTGGGTAAGTTTAGTCTAGTGTATTTGCTATAATTTTTCTACCGTAGATTTCTGGTTATTTATCCTTAAAATACAGCTAGGGTAAGGAATAGTCATTTTATAAAAGTAGAATGTAAGACAAGAAAGGCTCTTAGGAAACCATCCCTCTAACATGACCTGAATCCTACCAATAATTACAAGTTCATTAAGTGGGACAGTTGCCCAGTTGCTCCAGAATAGCGTGAAAGTGGCCTCAATACAGCTGCCAGCAGGCTCTCACACATATCAGTGCTAGAGGCTAATGAGAAGACTAGAAACCTTGAAGATGTTGGGTTGAGTTTTGAATTACTGCTCTGGCACTTTCTATCTGTAAACCTTGAGCAAGCTGCATCGTCTCTGGGAACCCAATTTTCCTAATCTGTTAATTAGAGATAAAACAGGCCCCCTTCCTCAAAGGACTGTTACATGGACTTGAATGAACTGATGTTACACTTACCATGGATATTGATGCTTTAAATATTCAATAAATGCTAGTTGTTAAATCTTTCTCATCACAATTGTAGCCTTCCCTACTCAGTTTATGCATATAGTTACAACTTAAACATTTATCAATGAAAAGATAGAAAAATCTTGGTAAACAAACGTCCATGTTTTGTCTATGACTTTCATGTACACGCTCGGCTCTCATCTCTCTTAGGTGACCTAAAAGAAACTCTAAAGATTTTACTCAGTGGGGAAGCATTTATTCAGACTCCTATGTGCATAAAGAAGGAAAAAAGATTGAAGAGTTGGCTGCCATGTTTACTCCTAGCAACCCTGAAACCACAGTGAAGCCACCCCAATTCCCGGCCAACTTTACACACTTTAAGCATTTGTTCAAAATACAGCCAGCCATGTGCTGATCCAGTGTAACAGAGAACCCAGGCCGGTCATCACACAGCATCATCGCTTAGTCAGAGACACTGGCTACAGGGAGGTCACCCAGAAGTCCAACAAACTAGATGCTACCAGATACAAGAGACCAAAACTCACCCTTTTGTAAAAGTAATATGGGAAAATTCACGGTTGGTTTCTAAGCAGAATTAAATGAAAGTGATAAATTAGAGAACTAAAATATTTCTAAGCAAATTTAGGAAAATTTATAAAATTAATAACCCAAATCTTTAACTTTTCATTTCTATAGAGTGAGAACATTCCACTCCTGTATTGTCGGTTTTTATATCTGCTAGTGATTTATTTTCTCCAGGGTCAGGAAACTTTGCCCAATTATCTCAGCTCAAGAATAAACTCCTACCTATTCTTACTTATGAATTATATACATATACATATATTTTTTCCAGTACTTGAGACTGAACCCAATGCCTTCCCACTGAGCTACATCCCAGCTCTTTTGATTTTTTATTTTGAGGCAGGGTCTCTCTAGGTTTCCAAGTCATCCAGGCTGGGCTCATACCTGCCACCATCCTGCCTCAGCCACCCAGAGTGATGAGACTACAGGCAGGCACTACCACCTCCAGCTAAATATCATTTTTATATAACTTTGTTTCATAGTCAAATTCAGAAACAGCAGCGAGTTTTATCAGGCAACATGAAGATAATATGTTTCTATTTATGCAACTTGTTTCCAGTTGGTGTAAATGCAGCATATCAAACTCATAAACAAAAGCAGTGCGAACATAGTACACAATGGAAGGAATTTCTCAAGGCAGCAAAACCAACCAAGTGAATTTTGGTTCTTTCTCATAATTAGTTTTCTTAGAATTTTCAGGCAGTGTCATTCTCCCACATGAAACCTGCAGAATGAAACAAGGCACAGCTGGTCCTGGCCACAGCAGATGGGAGGAAGCGGCGAAGCAGTTAACACCAGGCAGAGGGTCTCACAAGCACATGCTCACACACTCGTGGACTCTTAGTAACCATTACCCAATGCTGATGAGATCCTCAGTTTCACAGGGAATCTTGGATGATAGATGGCATAATTAAATTGTTAACTTTATAAGCACCAACAAGGTGGATGCGCTCCTGCCACTCAAAGCAAGTAAGCACATGAATTGGTATTTGAGACAAATCCCCCCAGTACTGCCTCATTTCCTGGCTCTGTCCTAGACACAAGGGCTTCCAGAGCATGCCCAAAAGGCTTTTTTTTTTTTTTTTTTTTTTTTCAGAAACATGGCCACAATTTCACATAAAATACCTTGCTATGACTTCCCAGCAACACTGGGGATTCATGAAGTCATGTTTCAGAGGCACCCTTGGAAATGTGCTATCAGTCTGACCTTCTGAGTGTTGGTGAACATATAACACATCAAATACTGTGTGGTGAACAGAATTATTGGTTTCAATTTGTCACTGCCTGTAGTGAGATCCTTGTCATATCCTAAAAGTATGTGACTATACTTTGCCACCTCTTAACCTTGGAACAATCCCAGGCCAGGCCCGTGCCCTGAAGGCAAGTCCACTGCATCCAGGTGAACATCAACAGACCCACAGACCCATAAGCAAGAAACTGAGATCCTGAGGTTGGCACAGCCTCATTACCATGAAACCGACCAATACACTCTGCAAAGACATACAATACGGAAGATGGAGAAAATACCTCAAGGACCGAAGAAGATAAGCACCTAACCAGCTCTATGGAGCCTAACCTAACCAGAACAGTGCCTAGACAGAAGTGTTCTCAGGACATCACAAGTGGACCAAACTGATAATGACGTTGATTTGAAAACCACACACAAATTTCAATACGACATTTTACACCCAATTTGAAATGAATATAATTAATGATCCTATAAGGTTACTTTGACGACAAAATTAGTCCTTTATATTGTGGGAATTAAATTATGGGAAAATCTAAACAATTCCTAATCTTCATTTAGAAGCTTTGTTTTCACAAACTACTATATACTCTTGCCACACTCTCTCAGCCTGGAAATGCTGCAGATGTGCATCCTAAACCACAGGGAGCAAGCAAGCCTGCTGTCTAGTTTCTCCTAGAAGCCAAAAGCCACAAAACCTGAACGAGTTAACTTTACAGGAAATGTGCATGTATCTGTCCTCTAAGTGATATTATTATCCTACTGCTGTTTGATTTTCATGCTGCTCTATTGGAGCCAGGATCAGATTCTGCTTGACCAGCTTGAGAACTTTTATAGTAACTTCAACAAAGTCTTGATTTTACCAGTCTACACTCCCACCAGCAGTGGAGCAGGGTTCCTCTTTCCCCACAGCCCCGCCAGCATTTGTTATTGGTTGATTTCATGATAGCAGCCA
>NW_004624884.1:2786726-2846003 GCF_000247695.1 Heterocephalus glaber
ATAAGAACCAAGATGCATTATGTAAAGGTAAAATTCCTAATGAGAAATGTAATTGTGTTGTATACTTACAATGTACCAATAAAAGAAGTTAATAAAAAAAAAAAAGAAAGTCTTGATTTTAACAGCTTCATTTCAGCAGACTAGGCAGAGAATAAAGGACCATGGAATAAACTCCAAAAACTCAATCAATATTAGTGCAACATTCACACTAATGAAAATGAAATATGTGTTATTTTGTACCACTCGATAATAGATTATATAACTAACTAAAACAAACTTTGTGGTGATCTATATTGCTTATGTTGTAATGTTAAATGGAAAAGATCATACCAAGTGGTATTTATAGTAAGATCACAATGATGTAAAAAGAAATGGCTCCCGAGGACTAGGTCTGGAACATTATCAGAACATTGTTAACATATTGTCTTTGAGAGGTAGAGCACCTGGTTGATTAACTTTTTTATTTCCATTGTTCGTGAGTATTTACTACTCAACTCAAATTAAATATCACTTTTAACTACTTTCCTAAATGACAACTTTATGTTTTCAAAATGAAGTGTTTCCCCTTTTTTCTTTTCTTTCTTCTTTTTGGTATACCTTGTTCTGCTTTCTTCCATAGTCTTACCAAAAAAAGGGAGAAATTACTATTGCAATGAAGTTTATGTATTTATAGCTAAATTCTCCAAAAGGTTTTATTAATTAACAATCACACAAATGTTTGCTCTCACAGCTAAAATGACAGATTTTTAAAATGCTAACCAGAATAATGAAATGATATAATCTCTACAAAATGTTGAAAGTACCTTACAGCATAACCATTAAAAATGAAAATCTTGGGCCAGGATGTGGCTCACCAGCCCTGCGCCTACCTGGCAAGCACAAGGTCCTCAGTTCAAACCCTGGTACTGAAAAAAAAATTAAAATCTCATTTTATTATTACAAAACAGGGAAATTTTGACATCACAAAAGATATAAAAATATTGGACTCAAAGATACATTAATAACATCTCCAAATTTGAAATTATTTTCAGCAGAATTGACTGGCCTAATTCAAATAAGTTATAAATGCTATAATCTCAAAAAAATTTATCATGCTCTTCATCCCGGAGAACTTCAAAGACTGTTTAATAGAGTATCACGAACTCTATTTCTTCAAAGATGAGTAGAAAAAAAATTATGGAATGATTTTTCTAAGGTCACACTGAGTAAAATATAATTGTGCTAAACTCTACTGATTTATGAATGCTTTCTTAGTGTACAATTAGGAGCTTGAAAATATGTTACCACTGGGCTATATAGAGAAAATGTTTCTTTTTCTTAATCAAAATTCCCACATTCAAAAGTAATTTTGTAAAAACCAATGTTTAGTGTTTTCATTTCCAAAGCAAACACACTTGAAAAAAAATAAAATTACTTCCCACTTGGCTTTGTGGGGAATTGCTACTAATAACTATTGTTAAACAGTTTGCAAAAATATGACATGCTATTTCATTGACTAACAATAATAAGTTTAGCAAAACAAAACATAAATAAAAAACTATGCTATTGTATTTTAGTTTTGTAAAATTCCATGTGCTTTTAAATAGTTGGTAATTTTGTGCATTTAAAATCTAGAAACATTCATTAAAAAATGATAGTCTTAGTGGTTCCCGCCGCCTGCCTCGCAAGCACAAGGTCCCAAGTTTGATCCTTGGTACCCCCAAAAAAAAAATCAATAGTCTTATCTCACAAATAATATAAGCATACCTTTAAAAACATTGACAATAGATTATTAACACTGTGTAAAATTAACAGAGCAAGACTACTATATCCCACTTCAAAGGTTTCTAGGAAGACTCAGGAACAACTTTTAAAGAGTTTGCTTAATGTATAAATTCTCTTATGATCTGTAAGTCCCAAGAAACAGCAACAATAACTTTCTATCTATGTCAACATTGTGTGCATGTACACACACACACACACACACACACACACACACCTGTTCCAGGGCTTCACTGTGCATTTTTCCTACCTTATCAAGAAAAAATGCTCAACCTGCCTTCCTGTGCTGCTGTAGGAGAAGCAGTGGAACCTCACTCCGTAGAGGGAGGAACAGCACACAGTGGAGACATATGGTGGGTGATGTGATGCAGCTAACACCGAAGGGCAGTACCGACACTCCAAGTTCTTATATTACAATGCAGCCCCCAAATAGATATTTTAAAAATAGATACATTTTAACAGTTTGCCAGCTTTATCAGAGAGAAACAGCTTTTCCCCCCCGCTGCAAGAAGGAATTTTTCCTAAGCACATTCTCTGCCCATTCCACTGCTTCTACCCTGGAGGAAGAGGAGAGATTCGTGGAAAGGTCATGCTTCACCCTGCTCCATGCTTCCTCCTGAGAGGATAAGTTTCAGGCCCTCTTATCCCTGGGCAGGACTCTTAGGGGTTCTGATCCATCCCCTTCACTGTCAGCAGCCACCTGGGCCCATCCCCTCTGCATCCTCTTGGCTTTCAAGTAGTAAGCACATAACATTTGGCCTCTTTGTTATGCTCCACTTCACATCCCAACTTGTTCAGAAAATAAGCCTGTTTGAGCACCAGTTTTTGTGTAGTTTTGCTCCAACTGTACTATGGCAAAACACCAAACTTACTCTTGAAAAAGAGCTCTCAGCTTCACTGATCATTTTGACAAAACTACAAGCCAAACCCACTGCCTGATTTATAAGGGAATCAACAAGCATCACAGAAGACAGCGAGTCCCCACTTGAATAGTTTGCTTACCAACATCACGCTTCTGTCCATTTCACTCTACCACTTATACTGTTATTTTTTTAATTTATTTAAAATGTTCACTGTTTTTTACTTTGAAGTTTTACATTCAAAAGGAAACTATATCACTGCTGTCAAAGGATAATGAGTACCATTTGTCAAAGATTGACAAGAAAAATGCACATAGCACTTAGTACATGCCAGCCACCATTACAAGTCCTTTATAAATATTAACTATTTCAATTTTCACAACGATCCTGTATGGTAGGAACTATTAATGCTGAGACATGGAGAGATTAGAAAATGTGTTCGTAGTCAGGCAGCTCCTGAGGGCCGCCCAGGAACTGCTCCACATGATGTGGCTCACTGCTCTCACAACCACACACAGAAGGTGTCCATAAGGACAAAGGCAGTAAAAGGAAGTAAATGCTGTTACTTTAGAAAAATGAAAGTGAAATGCAAGGCATAACAATCGATGGGTTAACAAAACCTCACATCCGAAAATTCTATTATTCTTCCATGTGTCTCTCCAAATTACCACTTTTTGCTGAATATTGTTGGAGACACTGCCCTCCCTACACCCAGAAGAATGATCCTTTGATCATTTCTTTTTACAGTAGAAAATGCACCCCCAGCAGCTGACCAGGTTCATTAAAGGCTGCGTCACAGCAGCCCGCCTCCCAGCTCCCTCTGCCTGTGACTGAATGGTTTTCTCTTGCTGCTGCTCTGACCCTGTGATGATATACCACAGAAGCACACTTCATGGGTTTAACCATAATCTTGTTTTTCTACTGTTTCTTTAAACCTGGTCAGGTGTTTTTCTTCAACCCTGGCTTTTAAGGTCATGCTTGGGTAAAAGAATGATATACTATTATTTTAAATCACAATTGTGGTCTAAAATCACTCTCAGTATTGAAAAGTGTTCAGCTGGGCGGTCGGGCTAAGCCTTCTCCCTGCCTCATATCCCCCTCTCCCTGTGCCAACAGTGAGATGCTCCTGTGCCTTAAGGAAGGAGCCCACAGCCAACATCTGCATTCAACTCTTTCTCTACCACGTGCCAGCTGCTCTTTCTGCCCTGTGCCTCACCCAGGGGTGAAGCTCTGCAGGAAACACCGAGGGCAGCCAAGCTTCTACTCCACAGCAATCGCAAGAAAGGAGCCCTCTCCTGTCGGGGGGGGGGGGGTTGCATCTGAAGCTGCCATTTGCTATTGCGGGTATCTTTGTGGTTTCTCACAATTTTACTTTTTTGTTTATTTACACTAATTCAGGGATACTGATGGAGATTACAGGGCAAGGATTCTTCAAAATCATGCCTTGACTGCACCACTGACTGTCCCCAGTTGGAGCCTCTGCTTTCACCTTTCCTGACATCAACACCTGATGTCTTTCAGGAGCATGTGTCCCCTCCTTCCTGCAGCAAAAGCTGGCAGTACTAGGCGAGGGGCAAGGAGCATCTGATCCAGAGGAAAACACTATTCCGGGCCTTATCATAGCCTGTTCACAGACAGAGCCATGTTTCAGAGAACACCATGCAAAAAGGCCAAGCCTTAGCCCGCAGCCAAAGGACTCCAAAGGGCGCAGCTTAGCTGGCTCAAGGGAGAAGGTCCATTCGTGTCACCCAAAAGCTAAAGTGACTTTCCCACTGTGCATCTGGCAGGTGCACTTCCATCTTCCTTTTTATGGCCTCTGAGGTAAATGGATCTTTTGCACAGATGTGCACTGAATTAGAGGACTCTAATACTGGCAGATGATCAACTGACTTATTAAAACTTCTGTCCCAAATCCCAGGTTTTGAGACAATAAACAAAACAGGTATTTGCCAGAAAGATGCTGACTTTGGAGTCCAGGGCTGTATAGGAAAGAGAGGCCCCTGGCAGGCTCCGCTGGGGAGAGCACTTGGTGAAGTTGGGTCTTGGATCTGGAACTGTAGTTCCTTTGTAACCAAAGCAGCAGCATCTTCAAATTCCAGTTTGCACTACCCACTGCATAAACTGGGCATTTCTCCCTGGTTCTCCAAGTAAGTGAGCACTCTGTTTGGGAGACAAGTGGAGGAAGAAAAAGGGTGGAGGACAAAGATTCCAGCAGGTGGGTTCGAATTCAGATTCTCGACTGGCTTCAGGCAAGTTACACAACCTTTGAAACTCAATTGTCTCAGCTCTAGAATAAAGATAAAAATGGCCTTGGGCCAGGGATTTAGCTCAGTGGTTTCGTCGCCTGCTGCAAAACCACAAGGAACCCGAGTTCGATCCCCGGTACAAAAAAAAAAAAAATGGCCTTTATTTTTCAAAAGCCCAAAACAAGAAGGAAGCCTCATGAAATGCCTAGTGCCTAAACAGATACTGAACGAATACCTTCCTCTCTCCCCTCAAGGGTCGCAGCAGAGATGGTGTTCAGAAGGAACCTTAGGTTTGCAAAGCACTTTTAAATTTTAAGGCAGCTTCACACTTCTTTCCTTATTTTATTTTTTTCTAAGAAGGGAAAAAAAGAGAAAAGAAAAGAAATCCATAAAAGGGAATTCTTGACATTCCATAACAAAAACACAAGCCTCAGTTCCATTAGTCCTGGGAGGCAGCAGCTTGTGGAGGCCTTGCGGGGCGGCAGGCCCAGCCAGCAGGTGAGTCTGCATACACCGCCTCCCTCTGAAGCAATAATCAGCCCAACACCTGAGTGTGCTGCAAATCTGACCTAGAAATTTGTTTTTGAGAAGAACACAGTCTTGTTATTACAATTGCCCACAATCGGAGCAGCTGTGGCACTCAGCCCTGCTGATCACTGATGTATAGTCCCTGAGAGGACCCCAGGACACACAGTGAGCCAGGCTATCCTCTTTTGGTTTTTATTTTTTATTTTTTGTGGGATTTTTTGGTACCAGGGAATCGAACTCGGGAGCTTGCACTTACGAGGCAGGCTCCGGCACTCCTGAGCTAAATCCCCAGCCCCAGGCTATCCTATTAAAACTCCCTAAACAGAGGCTCTGTGGTGTGGTGTGTGTGGACCTCTATGCATCTCCAGATGTGATGCAAGTAAAGTCTACACTACAAGAATAAACAGGGGTGCAGCTAGAATCCAAGTGGGCTTTTTGTTCTGTTAGGATTCACATAGGAAATGCCCTCATGGCTCATGTGCTGGGGGCTTGGTCCCAGTCCATAGCAGTGCTCAGAGATGGAGCTCTTGGAATGAGACTGGATCACAAGGGCTCTAACTTCCCAATGGATTATCCATGGATGTATCCATGATTTCTGGTATTATTGGGAGGTGATGGAACTGAGGAGGTGGGGCCTAGTTGAGGGGAGAAGGTCAAGGAGGTGTGTCATTTGGGACCATGTCTTGTCTTTGCCCCCAGCCCCTTTCTCTCTGAGTCTGTCTCTTTCTGCCTCCTGACCACTACTGAGGGGAGTAGTTTTCCTCTGCCATGCCTTTCCAGCAGGATGTTTCTCCCTTATCACAGACCTAAAAGCAATGGAGCCAGGTAACCATGGACTGAAATCCCCAAAGCTTGAGCCAAAATAAACCTTTCCACCTTCGTTCCTCAAGTGTTTTGTCATAGTGGCAGAAAGCTAACTGATACAGCCTCCCCTCTTTCTTTCCAAGCATTACTTGAATGGGGTTCCTGGGCATCTCTCAAGCCTTAAGTCAGGCTAAAGGAAGAGCCATGGCCCACCATCCTGACCACACCATCCTTCTGGCCTTTGGCTAAGCCCTCAAAAAGGGTGCACAAGAGATAGCTCACAAAATATTTGAGAAACAAAATATTGAGAAACAAGCAGTGGAGCCTTGTGCACATATGACGAAGTGAGTCAGGGCCTGGAGAAAAGGATCCGTCCCACATCTCTGGAGTAAACTGTGCTATTTCCCCCAGTGGCGAAGTATCCTGAGACCCAATGGATTCAAGTTTGAATCCAAGTTCTGTCATTTTCTAAGTGTACAACTTGAAGCAAGTTTGTTAAGTTCAGCAGCGGCATCTGTAAAGTGGACACAAAAATAGAAACATGTCTTAGAGTCTTTCCAAGGCCTAAAATGGTCTGTGTACAAGCAGCACCTCTGGGCTGTCTCCAATTCAAGGTGGTTATGGAAAATGACATATGTATATTATAACCCCATGACACACTGCAACTGCGGGAATCCCAAAGGTCACAGCCCTAGAGTTCCTGGGGCCACAGCCCTGGCCTCCTCTTCAAGGGCTGCAGGGACAGTGACAATGGTGACAGTGAACAGCATCAGTGCCGGGATTCTTACGAGCCAGCCGCTGTTCTCAGGGCTCCACAGTGACTGATTCATCTGATTCTCACAGCAGTCTCCTGCAATGGGAGGATTATTATTCCCCCTGTTTCACAGACGAACCTGAAGCACAGAGTAAGGAAGCTGCCCCCGAGCGCAGTCTATGAGTGCAAGGGCCAGGCCCAGCCCAGGCAGGCAGAACCCACAGCCTCGCTTCCCGCTATGAGGCAGTAGGGTAATTCAGTACCACGACCTGATGTCCACCCAGACCCAGTGCCACTGGGATACTCAGCACCCCTGGCACTGAGCACCTACTGAGCCCTAACACTCCTGAAAAGCAGCGCAGACCAGTGTGCAAAAGGCTGACCCAACAAGATACACAGTCTCTGTGGATTCCACAGAGCAGCACAGTCCAGGTCAGAGGGCACCGGCCTAGAGGGTGGGGCAAGAATCATTGAGAGACCATCAGGGCTGGCTCCAGAGTAGCCACACCATAGGGAGGAGGGAAAAGAAGACGGTACTGGTATATTCCTCAGGCTGGTGAATGCTCTGGGTTGTGTTCCTTCTGATAAACCCTTGTGGAACATGTTGGGAGATACAATCTACCATGGGTGGTAGGAATGATGGCCATTTTTTTTTTCTCAGACAAGGGCTTACTATGTAACTCTAGCTGGTCTTAAACGCACTGGTCTGGAACTCATGGCAATCCTCCCGCCTTAACCTCTCAAACGCTGGGATTACAGGCATATGTGCCCAGCTGAGCCATTCTATCTGTAACTGTGCATAACTGTTACAGTTACTCCTAAACTGGCCAGGCCTGAGGAAGCCCAGAGTCATGTGATAATGTAATAGTTGTTGCCCTGGCTCAGGAAGGCGGCATTGCTGTAATTTGTGCCAATGGCTTTCAAATGCATAAAAGCAGTTTCAGCTGGTGTGAAGCCCTGTTCCTCCGGTCCAGACAGCCTGGGCCTGGTGTGGAGGTGCAGTGAGGGCAGAATGTGGCAGACAGACATCAATTCAGAGAGACCACGTCTCCTCTCATGAAACCCTTGGATATGCGTGTCATGGAAACTGAAAATTCTCTGTTCTACAAAAAAAAAAAAGTGATGTAGGAGTACTGAGCCAGGCCGAACAAGTGTGGACACTCTACAGCTCGAGAGTCAATCCAGCCAGCCATTTGTTTCCACAGATGAAACTTCACTGAACACAGCCACACCTATTTGTTTATCTATTGTCTGTGACTACTTTCGCTGTCCTGTATCAACAAAGGAGAAAAGTTTCAAGAGATCAAATGGCCTGCAAAGCCACAAGTATTTGCTTTCTAACCTTCCACATTTCTTATTTAGAATAACACCAGAGTCACAGATACCAGCAGCTCTGACAATTCGGAATGATATCAAAATTCATTTCACCGATCCACAGCCCAAACTCTTAAGGCACTGAAATTTAATTAGGCCCATTAAATATTTCTCAAGAGGTACAAAGGGATTTATTAGGCAAAAATGTAAAAGTATACCATTAAATATTTTTAAACATTTGTGCGGTTCACACCTTGAATTGCTAACATGATGCTACATTTTGACATCAGGTGGTAATAGGAGAGGTAGAAGATATGAGTCTTCCTGCTGATATGGGCAAATAACATCTAATTCATACAGATCATATTTGGATCTTTATTGCATTTCCCTACTGCCTGTCCTTGCCTTCAAAACTAAAAACTAAAACATTAAAATGCATAAGAAATAAAATTGAAAAATTACCCCCTTGATTCTTGAGATGTGACTTATTTCTACTTTTGATGCCTACCCAGCTGTGTCTTTGTCAGCTTGGCCTGCAAGCTTCCTGGCCATGCCACACCTGCACTTGATAAATGATGGGTGATTGCCCCTGCAGGAACCCCCTATGACTCACTCCTTATGTTCTTTTCTTTGCTCATTCTGAGCTCCCCCTAAACACTACCTCCCCCAGCCCCTTGCAGAGCAGAGGGGTAGTATTACCATCGATGACTTTTTTGATGTTCCTCCTAACAAGCATACAGGCACAGATAAAAGGAAAGTATAAAAGGAGGAAAATTTAAGAAGTAAAAGCAAAGGCAACATATAAAGAAAAATGTGGTTGGAAAGGGGGAAAGAACTGTGAAGGTTTAATTAAAGGCAAAAACCTATCAACAAAGAAGCAATAAAAGCCAAACTGTCAAAAGAGAAGGAAGTAGAAATGCAGTGGCCTGGCCTCACGTTAGACCACTTGAGCTCATCTCATGGACTTGCTCTTTAGGAGGCATCTCACGTGGCCTCAGAGAGGATGTGACTGTTGTCACACTTCCCATACTTGCAACCCAAGGAGGAGTACAATGTTGGGGCTGGAGCTCAGACTCTCCCTTAATAGTCATTACACCCCATGTGTGCAGAATCCCATTTTCACAAACATCATAGCACACTGTGATGTCTTTGTTCTGCTTCTCGTTAAATAGAGCTGCACTGTAGCCTGTGGCTGTCATCTACTGATGGTTATCAAGCAAAACCGAATCGAGCACCAAAACTCAAGATCCACCTCAACTCTTTCAGCCATCCCAGTTATGCAGAAAATGAATTTCCCTATATTGTACCTTTCCACTGTTCAGAAACCTTAGCTCAGGGCCTCTTTGATTTAGGGTCTGTCGCTTGAATCCCTGAACAAAATATCTGTTTACTACTTCAGTAGCAAAAAACATACCTATATCTTAACTTTTAGTGGATGCTACTTTTCGTACTGATTTTATTGCTGTATAAATAACAAAAATATAGTAGGGTCTGTTTCACAAACATTGAACTCTACGTATTCATAGCTGAGTTAAGGATGAATTAGGTAAGGAACCTAGAACACACAATTTAAGGAGGTGCTCGCTTTCGGGGTTGTGAAAATACAGATCAGCACCATTTGACCACGTGGGAGTTCGTGGGTGAAGGCTCCATCTTTCCATTCCTGAGTGCACAGTGTGAACTGCATTTTAGCAGCGATGTAAAGGGCGGGGTGACTGAGTCCCAGTTGTCCACAGCAGGGATGAGTTGACAGCAAATATTTCCTTCGCCGTGGCCCTCCTCCTCCCAGCCCAGCTTTGTGGAATCAGTTCTCAGCCACCACTTTCTGAATGCAACCTGCGGCCAAAGCACTGCTTTCTGGGAAAAGTTAAGAGATTTTGAGATTTTCTACAGAAAGCAGATGATCAAAACAAGACTCCAGAATTAGAGGTTACCAGGGACCAGCATCATTGCCAAAAGACTTGCTGGAAATGGAAACTATAGGTTTCTGCACTTTACCATTACGAGGGAATGAGAATTGTAAGAATTGGGGGGGTGTCTGGCTTTAGTTAGCTGAAGTCATGCTGTAGACGGCGTAGAAAATCAGGTTCAGGACTTGTTATTTAACAAGCAGAGCTCCAGAAGTCTCTGACAGATCTTTTCTGTCTAAAACAGGGACAGGAAAGGATAAAATGGGCCTCTGAGATCTAGACATAGAAACACCCAAGAATCTCAAACATCTGGACTCTTAAAATTCTTCATACTGAGAAAAGCAAAAGTGTCCCTCTTGCTAGAGAATGGTCTCCTCTCAACTGGAGACCCTGCAAGGACTTACCTGAAGCAGGTGCATCACGTGCTAAAGCTTGTCTACCTCACAGCCACCACACTGCCCACAACCAGTTATACTGCAGCCTGAGGAAGGCTCTGCTGTGGCAGCGATGAGGACACCCGCTCATTCAGGATCTACTAATGCATGCTGGTGGGAACCTGGAGAGCAGATACCATACATGAGGAGGGATCTTTAAGGTTTAAGAGTAGGAAAGAGAAAATACAGTGGGGATGGGGGAGAATTTATTGATGTTCTAGGACATCCATATTGTGCTGGCAAGATTATCTAAGACTGGTCTGGAAAATACGACTGGAACAGCTCCCTTCAAGCCTAGACATGACGAAAGCCTATGATAAACGAGGTAGTGATGGTGGAATTGTCTTAGCAGATCACTGAGGTAGAAGTCAGATGGCTCTGAGAGGGAAGCACGTTAGGACAGATTTAAGTGAGACTGGAGAACTCATCACCTGAATGGATTCTCTAGAAGGTCCTGAGGGCAGTCCCTTCACATCTGTGTACAGAGCACACAGGTGAGAGGCCTGCAAGGCTCACTGAGAAGCTAGGCAACAGCTGTACTCCATGGGTTAGAGTTGATACCAAGAGATACTGCTGAGGACCTCAGCTCCTGACCTCAACATCAAAGGCTCTGAGGGGCTGATGGGATTTGAGAGTGACCAGGTGGCAGCACTTCATCATCTGAGACCAGGTAGAAATAACTGCTCTGTTGATGTTTGGTTCTTAAACGTCCCCCAAGGGCCATGTGTTGAAGGCTTGACTGCCAACCTGTGCTGTCCCTGGGAGGAGATGGACCCTTTGGGAGGTGGGGCTGGTGGAAGGAAGTTATGTCATTGGGTGTGCCCTTGAAGGGGAATTTGGAATCCCAGCCCTTTGGTCTCTTTTTACTTCTTGGCCACCATGAGATAAGCAGCTTTGCTCTGGCATGTGCTTCCAGCATGATATCCTGGCTCCCCACAGGCCCAAAGAAACAGAGCCAGCCTGAACCTTCTGAAACCATGAGCCTAAATAAACCACGTGTTACAAGTTGATTTTCTCAGTGGTGGAAAGCTGACTAACAATGTCCAAACAGTATGAAGGCTGAAGGAACAGTGGGGAGGCTTCACCTCCAGTAACTAGACTACTTGGGCCTGAAATGAACACAAGCAAGGAAGACAGGGCCCTGCCACCACTGCTCTCTGTGATGTACTTGCTAAATAAGTGCATCCATTCTCTACAACCTTAAATCTGTTTGTGAACCTCTAAGTTCTCAGGGAGAGGAAGGCATCTACCAGAAGATGCAGCTAGGGCCCTTTGAATTTAAAGACATGGCAACCATCTGAGTCATAATCATACGGGTGCCTTGAGAATCCCAGAGGACCAGCAGGCAAAGAAAGGATCATGGTAAAGCTGAGAGTGATGGATACTGACCCTGATTACAGTAGAGATCCGGGTGTAATGATGCACAGTAGGGGCAGGAAGGAGAGCATCTGGGCACCGAGGAATTCACAAAGTGGCTCGTGGTGCCTCTGTGCCTGGTGGTCACATTATTAAATGAGAAATTTTTGCAACCATGGTGCAACAGGTATTAAAAATAAAAATCAACAAAGGTTCAGACCTCTTAGGGATGAAAATCTGGGTCACTGACCAAGCAAGCAACTTAAACCTGCTTAAACACTGAGTGTGAATGAACTATAGAATAGGCTGCAGGAGAGTGTGATTATGAATATCAATTGCAGCCGTGGGACCAATTGTAACACAAGGACTGTAGCTTGTACCAATAACCCTGCTGTTTTACACTTGTAGAATTGCAGCAATTCTGCTGATAGCCTAAGAAAAAGATTTTCAGCAAAAACCCATGGCAAGCATCACATCTGATGTTAAAAGCTTTTGAAACATTCCCTTAAATTCAGTTTCAAGACAAGAATCCCTGCTATTAAAATAGCTAATTAATACCCTGCAGACATCCTAACCAGTACATTAAATCAAGAAGAAATTTCAAAAGGAATAAAATTTTAAAGGAAAGCGTCAAAATTGTCCTTGATTGTACACAATGTAATTGACAATATAGAAAATACAAGAAAATCTGTAAATAGATTACTAGGATGGATAAGATTAGCCAAGTTGTGAAATACCCTCCACATTCTAAAGCCAGTAAGACTCATTTACAACCATAATGTAAAATTCAAAAATAAAAGATAAAGAAAATTTCATCACAATGAAGTATGTAAAGATGTTTTATATGGAGAAAATGACAAAACTTTATGGGGGGAATTTAAAATGCATAAATAAACAAAGAAATATACAATGACAAGGATGAGGAGAATCATAATTTATCTATGGACCAAATACAATTCTAAAGAAAATTTCAGCAAAGTTTTTTATGAAATTTGATAAGCAGATTCTGTAATTTATATCCAAGAGGTAGAGGCCAAAAATAACATAGGCAATTTTGAAAAACAAGATGAGAAACCATCCCTACTGAATAGCAAGCCTTCTCATAAGCTACTGTAACAAAGATTGGGCAGTATCTGAAGGGAATTCAGAAGCTGTCGAATTCAGAAGACTTAGGAATGAACCATTGCTTATATTAAAATACAAGAGATAAGATTTCAAGTGACTGGGAGAATAAATTGGTAAGTAGTAAATACCGTGCAGAACTGGTTATCTATGGGGAAAATAATAAATTTTGATCCTGTATCATAATATAAACAAAATTAAACCTATGTATATTAAAAACCTATATATGAGAAATAAACCTGGGCACATTTAGAAATACAGATTTATATGAGTGTGACCCTTGCTGGGAAAAAATTTCTGTAAGCACACATACAAAGAAATCATTAAAGAACAAAAGATTCATTAGGCCAAATGTAAACATCTCTCATTACTAGTACTAGTAATCTGTAATTAATATCATTGTTACAGATGTCTCTACATCACCCATGCTACATTATCCCAAATAAATGAGATTATCCAGTAGGCTGAAAAGAGTTTTTAAGGCAAGAGTCAAGGACAAAATGTAAGACTAAGTAGGTAAGAAAAATTTATAAACTTTTTGTAAGAGTTAGATTTCTTCATAGCACAGAACTATGAAGATGAATTACTTGCAAACCAGCTCAAACACATTTCTCACTAACGATCAGAAGGAATTCAACAGATGTGGACATCTCAGTGGTTTGTGTTTCTTCTGAAGTTCAATTAATTGTCCTCTCCAGAGTGTCTACAACCCAGCAACCCAAATTAGTTCATGTTTTTTCCCTTTTGAAAGTATTTTGCCAAGTGGATAAGAATAGAGAGCAGAGAAAACTTCTTGTTTGGTGACATACAAAACAGTCTTAGTGCATGAAACCAGTAAGCCCCTCAAGATACACAGTATGGCACTATAAGAATCTGTAAGAATCATCAATCTCACAAACTTAAATTGATCAATGTAATAAGAATATTTGGCAATCACAGTTTGTAATAGCGAAAGCTTGGAAACAACCCAAGTGCCCATCAACTGGAAACTGGATAAAGAAAATGTGTTTTTTATAACATGGAGTACTACTCAGCCATAAAGAACAAGAAACTAGAGACATTTATAGCTAAATGGATGCATATTGAGGCCATACTCTTAAATACCAAATAGTTTCTCTGGTGTGAGAAAGTAAAATTGTAAATAAGGATTCAAATGAATAATTGATAATTTGAAATAGGAAGAAAAGGTCCAAAGGGGTAGGAGAAGTGGCAGGGGAAGGGAAAAGGAAAGAAGGGAAAGGAAAAATTATGAGAAAAGGAAAAAATGGAAACAAAGTCTTTGTAAATAGGGAAGGGTGGAGCAGGTGAAGGGAGGGCAGGGGAAGGGGAAAAAATAAGAACCAAGATACATCATGTAAAGGTACAAGGTCCCAATGATAAATGTAAACATATTATAAACCTAAAATGTAACAATAAAAGAAATTAAGTAAAAAAAAAAAGAATACTTGGCAAAAAAGCAAATATAAAGTAAAGAAAGAATTGAGATTTCTAGTCATACAGCTAATGCCTTGGAAATCCATATTACCAAAAAAGAGAAAGTGGGCTGTCCCTTAGAGCTGATGACACACCTTATTTTTTACATGACCGAAGATTTACAGCTAGGTTTACTACCTCAGTTATTAGTACATTTTAAAATATTTTTCTATGTTACATGTTTACGACTTCATTCATTCATGACTTGACTGTTGTTATTTCTTGATCTGTTTTGCTCCTTACACATGTTAAAGGTTAAAACTGCAATTTCAGCCACATTTTCAAAGTCTCTCTTTCTCTTCTCCTCCCCCTACCTCCTCCTCCTCCTATTTCATTCTAGGCTTGCACATGTACAAGTACATCAAATTACACTAGAATCCAGATCCCAGAGGTGGTTCCTTTGGAAAATAGTGATTTGCAATTTAATGTACAAAATTCACTTTGCAGCTAAATATGCTACTGGGCAGAAGGGAATTTTACGTTAGCAATAAGTTTCCAGTGGCAGGGTAAAGGCTGTACTCATGACCATATTAAGTGCAAGAGCAGACAGCCAGGGTGCTGTAGAGAGAAGTTCAAGGTGCCTGGAGATACCATCTTAGTAGGAAAGTTCACTTAACAACTTGTCCACTCAAGCAAAGTTTATCTGTGAACAACTGTGAGAATCTCAAGTATAGTCCATTCCATGCCTTCTGTCATGGCTAGAAGCCATTGATTATTTGGTTAAATCAAATATTTAGGTCAACTACAGTATTAGCAAAATTAATCTGCAAAAAGGGTCTTCCAGCAGGGCAAAGCCTGGTTCTAGTCTAAACATCTAAGGATGCTTGGAAAACAGACCTCTGTTTCACTGGGTGCTGAAGTCATGTCACTCAGAAGACACAGGCTAGTTTGCATCAGTTCCAAGAACCTGGTGAGGAGGCCAGCTCACAGGAAATCCAGAAGACTTGGAAGAAGCTTGGAGTAGGGCCTGAACCGGGGAGAGGTAAGTGAAGTACCCACAGTGCAAAATGTGAGGGCCACTAGCTCCCACACACAGCCTTGTATTCGCACTCCCTTGGGAGTGAGTGGTCTCCTTAAATTTTGTGCTCGAGTCAGCTGACTTTCCTTGCCCTAGTCCTGGCTCAGAGTACACAAACAAACAGGGTAAGCAAACCTGAGTCTTCAGGCAGTGACACCCTCAGGCGATGCTAATGAATCTCTAACACCTGAAGTCTCCTTGGGAAACTCTGGAAATCTGGAAGAATTCACCTTTGACTTAGAACATGTTGCATTGCAGGATTTGTGTAGTTACCTGCCTAGAGGTAGATTTCTGGGACTATTGCTTTATACTCTGTGTCCTATTTCCTGTGTCTCTTGGTATCTTTCCATCGATTACATCATTGTCCTGAAGTATCACCTATGCAACACTTAACAGTAAAATAAGATTCTAAACCAAAGTACAGAAAGAAAAGTCAAGCTCAGCTTTGTGAACAGCAGTTATTATACTGCAGGTATAAGGAGTTACAGACCATAGCGGAAGGCTCAGTAAACTAGGTTATTCTCCACTTTCTGGTATTAGCTATCTGACAGTTCCTTAAATAAGTTTCTCTCTCTCTCTCTCTCTCTCTCTCTCTCTCTCTCTCTCAAAAGTCAATATGTTAAAAAAAAAGTCAATATGTTACTAGCTCCAAGTAAAAATGTGTAATTCAATAAAAAAATAATGTTACTGTCCTAAAAACACCTGCCGCCCTCAATGTTCCTGAAGTCTCCTATGGCTCTGGTTAAAACTACACCTTTGGTTTCCTCCTACTTTAAGGTCAGTTTCCCTCTCCACTGCTGTTGCTGCCATCTCCTCCTGTATCTGATCTCTAAAGTCTGGGGTCCTCCATGCTTTGCCCAGGGCCCAGTCTCTTCTGCATCAACAAGTTCATTCCCCAAGTGTTTTCCCATGCATCAAAAATCAACACCACCATGTGCTCCTAGTTTATATCTACAGTCTGGACTTTTGTGAACTCTGGTTCTCATCTGTGGCTTCCTGTGTGATGGCCAGAGACATCATAAAATAGAATCAGATCACAGCATCCCCATATACAAAACTCCCTCCATCCTTCTCACCACAGCCCAGAGTCAGAATCAAGTTGGCCTCGTGTTGGATGCCTCTTGCAGTAGTTCACCCTTCATCTGGAACACTCTTGCTGAGCTGCCTCAGTGGCACCCCACAGCCCCAGCTCACATACATCCCACCCAGCCAGTCCCATAGCTCTTAGCAAACTCTGCAAGGAGCTCATGTACTGTTTATCTGTCAGTGCTGTGCTTCTCTCTAGTAAACAGATCCTGTGAATTTAGGGTTGTTGCATACCATATTCAGATCATGCTTCCCGGAAGGGAGTAGCATACATTTGAGCAATGCAGACTCTGGGGGGAGGGGCGGCAGCTGCTTGTTTACTTCTATGTCCCCAGTGTTCGGCATGGTGCTGATATCTAAATGGCACTCCAGTAGTTCTGTTTCCCACTGAAAGAATGAATGAACCTATGACTCCAGACCAATTATTTTAAAAGTCATATGAGTCTGTGCAGCTTGTAATCTGACACTACCTCTACTCTGTTGGAACAGAAGAGCAAAGGGTTCCACAGAAACTCAAAGAGAGTTAGTAGGGGCACACCAAATAAGAGCTAAGAGATTTATTTTAGTCTAAAAATCAGTTTAGTTTTGTGATCATTTAAAATATCATTTTGATGGAATTACATACAATTTTAAATATAGTCATGAAAAAGGAAAATAAGTCATCCATAATTTCACCTTTTAGGTGTATAACCTAAATATTCATTTACTATTTTGTATCCTTGTACTTTTCAAAATTTTTTCTCTACCCTGTAGCCATTTATCAGCATGGAAATTCTGGTGAGTTTATAATACATTTCCCTGAATCAAAAATAAAGTACAATATTCTAACTACCTGCAATAATTGAAGGAAGCCTAGAAGATGACATTGCTTTTTTATTATCTTTACTGGCCTAATAAATAATGTTACTTAAAATATTTGTAATTAGTTAATCAACAGATCATTACTCTCAAAATCCAGAACTCTGACTGCACACATCATAGAAGTGTTTGGTAACTAGGTCAGAAGCCTGAATCACTAGTGTTAAAAGTTAGCGTACACCCTTTTTTGCACTTCGTGTTTAATAGCAAATGCTCACTGAGCATGTGTAGTGTCAGTGATGTTCCCTGGTAACACAGCAGTGACAAAAACCCATAGCTTATCAGAGCTTGGTCCAGTTGGCAGATAGTAGAAGACAGACAGATTGGTAGACAGAGATGATGCAGATAGATAGATAGATAGATAGATAGATAGATAGATAGATAGATAGAGTATGTTCAATGATAACTTCTTTGGGAAAAATTACAGAAGAGAAAAATAATGCTGGGCTTGCAATTTTAATTTTTCAGTAGGATTAGCAAAGAAGGCCTTCCAGAGACTTGACGGAAATGAGGAAGCCAGTCATAGCAGTCCTGGGTAAGAGTGTTCAGGCCAAGGAAACACCTACTGCAAAGGCTCTCAGCTGGAAATGAGTCTCATTCAAGGTCAGAACGGCTGACTCTGTCTGAGTAAGGAGAGAGAAGGCCTGTGGGACCATTGTAAAGATTACGGATTTTCCGCTGAATGCTACTGAAAGCTATGGGAGAACTTGGGCTTAAGGATGGTATCGTCTTAATATTTGAAAGGAACTCTCTGTTTGCTGAGCTAAGACTAGACCAAGGTTTAAAGGCAGAGGGGCCAAGAAGAGTGAGGACAGTGCAGCAATATTCCTGGAGAGAAAAGAAGACTTGGCCCAGGGTGGGGAAGTATAGGTGGCAAATCCTATACAGATTTTGATGGAAGAACTAACAATACTTGTGGAGAATTTGGAGGGGGAGGACCATGTTGGGTCTGAGACACCCGAAAGGTGACTTTTCATTTACAGGTAAGAAGACCAAGGGAGGGGAGGCTTCAGGGGAACATCGGGACTGTCCAAGGGGAGAAAAGCTTTCTGCAGACAACACAAATGTTTAAAGCCCTGAAATGTCTGGGAAACCATTGGTTGGCTCCATTAGAAGGGAGACGATAGGAAGCAGAGGGAGTCATAGTGAGTGAAGATAATGGGGTAATCTAGTACTACTGCAACTAACAAACAGGATAAATTTAACCTGTCCTGAAACTAGATGTATTTTCTTCAAAAGCACCTCTAGACAGCTCTGCGGGATTTGACACTCTTTACCTACCCTACAGAATGGCCTGTTAGAATGGATCAATTCACCAAGCAATAAAATACAGCTCTGCAAGCTTTACAGCATGCTCAGTAACAAGAAAGGAATTACGGATTCTCCTTTTGAGGAAGTTATTATCTGTCCTCATCCACTCTTTCTCCAGATGGCCATAGAATGGAAGGTAAGAAAACCCAGAATTTGGCTCCAAGTACAGCCCATCTGTCTACTGGAGGTCACGGTTGATGTGAAACCCCCAAATACGGCTCAAAAGAAGCCAATATGTTGGTACTTTTTAAAATTACCTTGTTTGTAATACAATTATTAGGCAGTCCTTCTCCCAACCCTTTACTTTTTGAAAAAAACTGCTAATAAGTAACTTGTTTAACAGGCACTTGGGTATACTATCTTTCTAAGTGCATGAACAACTTCCTCAGCAAGAGACATTTATTAAGCTTACAACTGATAAGGCATATCTACATTTGTTTGGGTCAGGAAGGAGCTCTATGATGAATCCCAAGCCCTGCTAATTATCTCTTTCTCCAAGTTTCTGCAAAAAAGAAATATGAGTAATTGCCAAGTTAATCGCCAACTCAGGCAAAGATGAAATTACAGAAAGCCCACGAGGTAAGTAAGTAGCCCTCTGTTTAGATGTACATTTGAATCTTGTTTGAGTGTTTTCTTCAAATACCTATGACCCAGACACAATGCCAGAGAGATTTTGATTTAATTGGTCTGAGAAGGGAGTGGAGAGATTTTTATAGCTTCTCACGTAACTATAATATCCACCCAGGACTCAAACTACCACAGTAGAAAAAGCTATGATCTCGGCCCGTTTTGCAAAGATTTCAACACCCATGAAAAGAAAGCATTCTAAATAATATCTTCTAATAATTCAACGTAATAGGAAAACTTGGGGTGGAAGAATTAGAAAGTGCAGGTGGTGACATACTTAAATTTTCAAAAGGTATAGATATCCTTTCCATGGCAGTAGACTATCTACCCTGCTTCCCACACATACCCCAGACTCCTTTCAAATTAATTTTTCTTTGAATACCATATAAGCACTTTGTTCTCCCTACCAAATTCTTAAAGGCACAAGAAATCCATCGAGTCACACAATATTGCCCAGAACTACTCCTGAGCTCCTTTAATTATGATTGTCAACTTGATTGGATTTAAAAACACCTAGCAGGTTAGTAAAGCACAATTCTGGGTGCATCTGTGAGTGCTTCTACAGATGACTGGCATGCAGGCCAGCAAACTGAGGAGGAGAGCCCACCGTGACTTTGGTTGGCACCATCTAATGGGCGTACAGAAGCATGGAATGAATGGGGAAGAAAGAGGAAATATATATTCCCATCCACTCTATCCTTCTAGAGAACCCTATCCAATACAGATTTTGGTACCAAGAATGGGGCCATTGCTGTCACTGTACCTGACTCCCTGACTCTGTTGTTCAAAAGCCTTGGAAACTAGTTTGTGGGAGAAGTTTGGAAAAGTTTGGAGATGCAGGATAGAGAAGCCCTAGGACACAATAGGCAGTGCTTGATGGGCAACACTAGTCAGAGCTCAGAAAACCGGAATGCTAATAGGAATACAGATAGTAAAGACCAGGCTCATGAGGTTTCAGTTGGGAACAAGGACTCTACTGTAAACCAGACTAGAGGCTATGTATATTTCATTTTGGCAAAGAATTTATCTACATTTTGTTCCTGTCCTATGAATTGGTGTGAGGCTAAATTTAAAGGTAGCAGATTAGTTAATCTGGCAGAGGAAATCTGATCAACCCATGGGAATCTGGAAGCAGGGGAAAAGGAAGGGACCAATGACAGGAATACACCTTTCCCAGGCTCACCTCCTATCAGCACATACAGCTATGCACCCCAAATCTGAATTATAACCCAATTCCCTTTTATAGCCCCAAGGTGACTCAGAATATACCCCAAATATGAAGATTGCAATCCAATCAAAATATGAATTAATCCATTGATAAGCACAGACCCCCATGATCCAATCACTTGCCAAAACCCCACCTCTGAACATGTAGGGCTTTGGGGGGACATTTTAGGTCTAAACCGTAATACAGGTCATCCAGTGAACTGGGCCAGAGTTTGAGGACTGTTCTTCTGGAAAACAGCAAACTCAACAATAGGAGTTACGCTGGGACATAGAGATTCAGCATTTCCATCTTGGAAAACAAAGGTGTATGGAGCTCCACAAGTATCTTGAAAGTGTACCGATATTATTCAATAAAATAACAATTTCCCTGTGGCCTAATCTCACCCACAGGACATTTTATAGTTGTGTTACAACTGGTTGTTTTAACCAGCTGTCCACATAATACCTCATACAGGGAAATAGTTTTGAACAGGTTTTTAATGCTTTCAGACATAGATTTCTGGCCATCTATTATGCACATACTTATCAGGTTCTGCACTGGATATGAAATATAACACATAGGCCTGGGCCTCAAGGCAAATGTGATTTTGTCAGGCAGGGATGTACACACATTCTTTGATATTCAAGCACCAAATGAACTATACAGACACAAGACATTGGAGGCACTAGGAGCAAGAGAGCAAACGGACAGAAACAAAAATGAGACCAGTTCTTGAAAGGTAGCTAGAACTGAGGTTGGAGGTGAGCATAACCAGGCAGCAGGGATTACTGTGAGCAAAAGCTCTCTGGCAGGAGCCAGAGGGCCTATGGATTTAGGGTAAGGGGAAAGAAGGATGCAGTGATGTCTTTCAAAGCTGGAGCAGTTCCCCATGGAAGTGATTCTCCACAGGCACACTGCTGGCACATTTGTTAATGTGAAAAATACAGTTTTTCTGCCACCAAGGAAAGATATTGTTCTCCTAGTGACAGATTACAAGCTGAGCTGCGCAAAACAGTAGAAAGCAGGTTGAAAACTTGCAAGAACGCTGGTTCACTCTGAAACCTTAAGGATGTTCCCTCTGAAGTTGATAGGAAAGCATGGCCCTGGCACCAGCTCAACCTACAACAAAGGAGTGAGGTTGTCTTGGTACCTGTCGCTGCTTTTACGGGTGCTGTGACATCACCTGTGTTACAACCACCACTGGCTGGGGCTGTAAGATTCTGAGTGTTTTAATCCCTTTAGTCACGTAGTTAAAAGTTATAGTACTACAAAAAATGCTGTGAATGTAAAATTTTTTAAAATACTAAAAATCCTCAGAGTAGTTGAATTGTATCCTGTAACCAGTGGCAAATCACTGATGGTTTAACAGGAGAATGACTTTATAAGAAAGACATGACAGGAAAAATAATCTTATAGCTAAATGCAAATTACAATGGAGAAGCAAGTATACAAACAAGGGCAAAATTTTTCAATCCTTCTAAAGATTTAATTTTGAAAAGCAGAAAAATGGTGTATAATTGTCTACGTTTCAAAAAAATGTCAAATGCATTGTTTTCTACCAACAAAAAGTAATCAAAGTAAAAACTAGTAAATATTGCCCCAAAAGAAAGGGTTTATAAGGTGTTATGTCCCCCTTTACATATTTTTCCTTTGTTCCAACATCATAACACTTCACCTGTGTGATTTTTGTTAAGTTGCTTAATCTCTGTTGTCTATGGTCTCATGATCAGTACAATGGAGAAAACAGTGCTGTACTATCACCTTGTTGAGTCACTGTGAGGATCACATGAAATAATGCCAGGAAAGCACCTCCTCCTACAAAAATATCTGAGGAAAAGTTTTGTTTGGACCTCCCTAGCTTTGGGCAAGAAAAATGCC
This sequence comes from Heterocephalus glaber, assembly GCF_000247695.1. The sequence goes on from NW_004624884.1 coordinate 2,809,274, forward strand.
TCTTATGGCCCAAAAGTGACTTAGAATATGCCCCAAATATGAAGATTGCAACCCAGATTCATGTTATGCTATGTAAATTCTCGGAGGCATATGTAGGAAAACCTGCAGTCTATCACAGTCTAGCTGTGTGACTAGAGACTCATTTCAGAAGCCAAGAAACGGAAGCCTCCTTATTGGCTGAGCCAATATGGCTTAGATGGTTAAGCTCCATGGGAAACCAGTGCCTACCTGGCATACAGTGTACTGTGCCAGCATCTCCCACGAGGGCAGGGCCTGTCCAAACATGGACCTCAGAAGAAAACAAGGGCTGACTATTTGCATGACAATGAGTCAGACACTCTTTTCATTTCAGGTGTGACCCCAAAACCAAAATCCAGAGTCACTTGGTCAGAGATTCACACAACTGAACACCAGGCTCATTCCTGCACAAACTACCTATGGGGGGAGCTCGTGGGCATTGGAGCCACTTATGCCAGGCACTGGGGATGGGACGCTGATGCAGATTTGGTCAGAATGTGTCGCCTTATTCCCAGCTGCGATTTCCCCACTGAGCTCCTGTTTCTGTTTCTACACCATCTCTATACAACACACCATCACTCAGCCCCGCGCTGGGCGGTCACTTGCAGTTTCAGTTCCTCTTCTTACTCTTACAGATGCCAAGTTCTCCCACTCTGCCCCCACAAGGTCTCTGGCATCTTTCCTCCCTTTTATTCACTCTCCTAATAAGTCTGTTCGTTTCTCCCTTACTGAAATGACTGCAAGTGCCTAAGATCAAGTTCTCATAGCTATCCTGTTTTCTTCCCAACCCATTTGAACATTTAGAAACACAACTCTAACTGGACCACCTCTCTACTGGAGCATACTTGTGACTCCATTGCCTTTAGGGTAAAATCCCTAGTTTGCCATTCAAGATCCAGATGGCTCACCCACAAACCTTTTCTCCCACCTTTTCCTCCTCAGCCTTGCTGCTTTCCCATTTGTGTATGCCATTCTTCCCCAGGACAACTAGCAATAACTTTAATTTTAAAAAGCATTGCAGTACACACATATACAGCTCTCTGCCCCATAAACAGCCTTCCAAAATAGTCCTGATGACCTTGGTCCCTTGGTATTTGTACTTCTGTATGATCACTTCCTCTTGAGTATGGGCTGGATCTACTGACTTGCTTCAGCAAATAGACCACAGCAAACTTTACAGTTCATTTCCAAGCTTGGGCTATGAAAGACTGTGGCTTCTAGCTTGCCTTTTCTGTCACACCTGCACTCACTCCTACTTGCTTGTGTTGAGGAACTGAGCAGATACCCTCCAAGAGGCTCTGGAAAGGCACATAGCAAAGGGACCAAAGCAAGCCTCAGGCCAGTAGCTCGTGAGAAACTAAAGCCTCGGTCCTACAGCTGGTTGCTCAATTCCACCACAGCCATGTGCATGAGCAGGAAGGTTGTCTTTTCCAGTTGAGGCCCTGAAGGACTGAAGCCTTGGGAGAGACCCAGAGCGAGGGGATGCTCAAGTAAGTCATGCCTGAATTTCTGACCCACAGGAACTGTTAAGACAATAAGTTCTGTTGTTTGGAGCCCTTACATTATGGGATAATTTGTTAAGCTGCAAAATATAAATAATAGTCACCTTGTTAAGTACTCAACTTTATAAAAATAAATTTGATATCATAATAAGTACTTTTCTTCTCACTTCTAATTTCTCTTTGAAAGCATTTGACAAGAATTGTATGAGAGACTCCTATATGCAAGATGAGGTATTGGAGGATGAAACTGAATAAGGTGAGCTGCCTGCCCTCCCAGCCATTTAGAAGCTAACTGGGAGGTGATACTAGAGAGGTGACCACAGAGTAGAAGGATTTTAAAACACGGAGTAAGAAGATGTTGAAGATTACACTCTATTGGGGACATGAAAGAAGTATAACCCACAGAAATGGATGGCAAATGAGTGCTACACATCAAGGAAGAGATTTCCATAAAGCCCAGTGAGAGCACAGAGGAGGAGGGTGACTTCCGTGTGAGAAGATCATCAGAGAAGTCTTGAGGGAAGTATATCTGACATGATTATCTGCAAGGACATCAACAGAAAGCAGTGAGGAAAGGCATGGCAGGGGAAAGAAACAAATGAAGAAAAAACAGAGGCCTGAACACATGTATAGAAAATAAAAATGTAACATCCCCCTACCTGGACCTCCAAACTTCCAGTAGTCACTCCAATGACACTGCAATGAGTGAGGGCAAGCATGAAAGGGTGAAGTCCCCTTCTAGGGTCACTTCTGGGGCCTCAGGAGGGGTCCATATACATTTCATCAGCTTCTAGGTGCAGCTGCCACTGGTGGGGGTCAACAAACTGTTTTTGTTCTTTTTTCCTTCGGATCCGGCTTTGTAGGCAGGATAAACAAGGCAAGAAACAAGTCTTCTTGCAGCTGGTTCTCTGCATGCAGAGACCACTGGAATTTCTCCAATTCCGATTAGTTCTGTAGATCTAATAGTAAAATCAGTTTCTAGATCAGTAGATGTGATATTGCTCAGAGTTTCTGTGAGAATAGAATTAGAAGGTCTGTTTGAGAACACTTTGCAAACTACTGCAGCTCACTCAATGTAAATTACACGAAAAGTATGGATTTGGAGACAGAAAGCTGATGACTGGAGATAAGTAATCCTTGTAAAAAAAAATCATACTGTATCTAGCATAGCAGAGAATCAAACTTAGGATGTCCATTACCAGTGAGGTGGCCTTTCCTAGTCAGTCAGAAGACAGGTTTTAGTTTTGAAACCCAGCTCTAAGCCTGCCTACTGTGTGGCTTGGACAAGTTCTTTCATTTCTCTGAGCTTCAGTTTCCTTGCCCATAAAACAGGAACTATAAAACCTACTTTGCAGCATTGTTAAAAGGATTAAAAGACCTAGTATATGCTTGGCACAGAGCCTGGCACATAGCAGATGCGCAATTAATAGAAGTCTTTATGGTGATTAGCTTTTTTTTTTTTTTTTGCAGTACTGGGAATCAAACTCAGGATCTTATGCTTGTGAAGCAGGCACAGCACAAGTGAGCTAAACTCCCAACCCAATGATTAGCATTTTGTACCCTTAATACTGAACCAGATGGTGACCAACTCTAATGGCCTGTGGGTCGTGACTTCAGGTACCAGGCAAGGCTTAGACAGTATTAAAAATAGGAGAACTTGTCTTCAGCGTCTTACCTCACCCCTTTCCACGTGCTTTCCCCCCCAGTTTCCACCTCTTGCACTGGCACCATGTTCAGGTATCTGAAGCATCACTTCCTTCCTCCTCTTTTTCCATGGGGCATGGGCCTAAGACATGAGGTTTGCCTATCTCCAGCATGTCCCTCTCTATACTGCTTGGTCTAAACGTCTACAAGACACAGAAAACTAGGAAATTTGGTTCAGGTTTTGCATAAAAAGTGCAAAATTCATGAATGAAGAATAAAATAAATTTGCATAATCCCGTCTAAAAGAGTATTTTTTAAAACCATGCCTAGCAAGGAAAAAAGATTATGGTCATGTGGGGGTGAGGCAGATTTCAAAAGAGGTGCAGAAACAAAACAAACATATTAGGTACATATGGGAGCAGTCCAAAATTTCCCATTTAAAAATGCACAGGAAATGATTTCAAAACATACTATAAAACAACAGTAATTAAGATAGTGTGATATTGCCATACGTAACAGAATACAGAGCCCCAAAATAAACCTGTGTATATATGGAAGTGATTTTTTTAATCAGGATGCCAAGACTACACAATGTTTGGTTTCTTCAACAAATAGTGTTGGGAAAACTGGATTTTCACATGCAAAAGAACAAAGTTGGACCCTCATTTTACCCTACGTATGAAAATGAACTCAAATTGGATTAAACATCTAAATATTAGATATCAAAGTACTAGTCGTCTGGAAGAAAAGCATTGGGGAAAAGCTTTGGATTTGGCAATGCCTTGGCCATGCCACCAAAAATAGACAACAAAATAAAAACCACACACGGGGGACTCTATGGGACTAGAAATCTTCTATGAGTTCAGGGAGACAATCAACAGAGTGAAAAAGCAACCTGTGGAATGGATAAAAATGATGGAAAATCATAACCTGATAAGAGGTTATTATCCAGAATATATAAGAACAAATCAAAGAATAACAAAATAATCTGGCTTTTAAGTGGGCAAAGGTCTTGAATAAACATCTCTTCAAAGAAGATGCACAAATGGCCATGGATCACATGAAAAGGTGCTCGGCATCACTAGCTATTAAAGAGATGCACAACAAATCACAGTGAGACATCACCCCACCCCTGTCAGGTTGATCATTATACAAAGAGCAAAAATAAAAAGTATTGGCAAAAATGTGGGGAAATTGGAACCCTTATTCACTGTGGCAGGAATATAAAATGGTCTAGCCATTATGAAAAGCAATATTGGGATTCCACAAAATATTAAAACTGGAATTGCCATGTAATCTAGCAATTCCACTTCTGAACATGTATCCAAAAATCTTAAAAGAAGGATCTCAAAGAGATGCTTGCACACCATGCTCATCATAGCATTAGTCACAATCGCAAATTGGAACAAAAAAGCCAAATGTTCATCCACAGATGAATTGATGAAGACAGTGTGGTATACAAAGATGATGGAATAGTGTTTACCCTTTAAAAAGAAGGAAACCCTTTCACATGCTACAACACGGATGAAGCTCAAGGACATTATGGTCAGTGGACTAAACCAGTTATAAAAGGACAAATAGTATGTGCTTCCAATTACATGAAATCCGTAAAATAGTCAAAATCATAAAAACTAAAAGTAGAAAGGTAATTATCAAGCACTGGGGTAGGAAGAGAGGTAAGTGGTGTTTAATGGGCAAAGAGTTTCAGAGTGGCAAGATGAGAAAATTATAGAGATCTGTCCAAAACAATGTGAATATACTTCACATTATTGAATTGTACACTTTAAAATGGTTAAGATGGTAAATTTAATGTTAAGTAGGACAAAGCAACAGGCAAGCAGGTCCATGTGGCAAGGAGAGAAAGCAGGTGAGGACAGGCGGCTGCCCGAGATGGTTGGAAGCAGCGTGAGCAGGTCAGCACTGAGCACCTACACACACAGTGCCCTTGGCTTTCCTGAAGGCATGGGGTTTATAAACATGGATTCTCATTTATAGTAATAAGTACATGCTTCAATACAGAATATTAACGCATACCTTCAAGTAGTGTTTATTTGTAGAATATAGAAAAGAGAGGGCAGGGGAAGGGGAAAAAAATAAGAACCAAGAGAGTATGTAAAGGTGCATATCTCCACTGATGAATGTCATTATATTGTACACCTAAAATGTACCAATAAAAGGATATATAAAAAAAGAAAAGAAAAGAACAAGAACAAAAATAAGTCATTCATAATTCTTCTGCCAAATGAGCTCCCTCTGTCTCTGTCTCTCTGTCTCTGTCTCTGTCTCTCTCTTCATATACAGAAAAACTTGGATTCATCTTGTTTAAAAACTTTGTATTATGATTTTTATCATGTTATATAATATTCCTTATTCATTTTAATGGCTGTCTGGTATATTATATAGACATAGTTAATTTATGATACTATTTCCACTCTAATGAATATTTAGATATTTATATTATCATGAATCATTATAAAAAGCAATATTAATAGAATATGTATGTATATACCTCTCAAAATGATATTTCCTTTGGATTGATTGCTAGAAGTAGAATTATTGGATAAAAAAGTTAAATATTTTGGAGGTGTTACTATCAATTTCCAAAATGTTCTCCCTCGAGCTTATAGATATTTCTCATTCCACCAGGAAATGCAACATGTTCACCATGTCGCCCTCCCTCAGCGGTGACAATTACTTTTAAAATAAGAAAACAGAGGAAGTTACATCTTTTAATCAAGGAAGTTGTGGTTTTTCCCAAAATTACCTCAGTTTCCATTTTCCTGAGTCAATCAAAAACTAAACATCATCGCCAACATCAAGGGTAATAACAGAAACTAATGTTCCAAGGTGGAAATCGGGGTATGTTTTGTGACTGGCTTTTCACATATAGAAGAGGGATGGTTCTGGCAGGAACTTCCCTGTGTTTCACAATGGGAGCTGAGGAGAGTTTTGTGAGTTATTATTTCCAGAGGGATGGACAGACTCAAGACCTGCAAGGAAAACAGGACAGCAAGACAAAGCTGTGGCCTCCCTGGGCCAAGGGTGTGGGGAAGAAGCTGGCAATGGAGAGTCTCAGGTGCCCAGGGGTGAACACAGAGCAGCAGGTGGCAGCCAGGACAGGGACGCCTGACTTCACTGTCCCCCAGCACTTCTGTCAATGTCTCCTGCTAAATGAGCCTGGCTCACACCCAGAGGGTAGCACCAGGGCAGCTAGCTGGTGGCCCGAACGCTGTCCCCTCCCCACAGGGGGTGATATCTGGAGAGAGGGCTTCGGAGAGGACCTGAGGGCAGGCACCCTGCAATGCACTTAATGCGTTCATAGGAAGCAGAAGAGACCAGAGTCCTCTCTCCCCCTTGCCATGTGAAGATACGGCCAGAAGACAGCTGTCTGTGGGCCACCAGGCACCAAATCTGCAGGCACCTCAATCTTGGACTTTGCGGCCCCCAGAACTGTGAACAGAAATGGCTAGCTGTGCAGTTTTCATTCCAGCAAGCCGCGCTGACTAAGACACTAGTAAATAGAGCCCTAAGGTAATCCTCCCAGGACACCAAGGGCTGGAGGGAGGTAGTAAGTAGATCTGGAGGGGCAAATTGAGGCCACCTGGCACAGGCAGCCAGGTGTGCAGTACAGAGCCCATGCTTCGAAAGCCACTCCAGTACCTAACCCAGCCACTGTGATTGTTTGCTGTGTGGCTCTCATGCATCAAGTGGAAATATTACCATGCAATCATTTCCCTTTATTTCAGTAATTTAAAGAGTGAAAACCTTGGAGCTCTTTTCTCCTGTAGAGACCAGAGTATATTTGTGGGTCCAATAACATCTTTGCTAAACAGAAGAAACATTAACTACATCTTTATATTACCAAGGCAGAAGAATGTATTCTAATAAGCAATTGAGCAAGAGAATCCTACTGTGATTAAATTTATTTTTCCAGAGAAATGCAAAGAAATCATCATGAATGTTTCATTAAAATGCTTTCTAATGGTAAATATATATTCGCATCTTAACAAGTACATGTTTTTGGCCCTGTAACTTTCAGAAGCAGCAAACAATGCTGGAAAATTGTCTTTAATCCCTCACAAATGACTCAGGGGCTCACCAAGGTTGTCACACACTGTCTAGGAGCCCCACACACCTCCAGACCTCCAGATGTGGAAAGCCATTGCAACCACGGCAAAACCAGAGAGGCGGCCAGGGCTCGCAGGCCTGCACAGCTGTCCTGTGGCCAGCCGCCCTCTCCTGCCAGCCCACCCACCAGGACCAGACCTCACCACACGCTTCTCCTCTGTAGACAGCGCAGGACCTGGCAGTAGAATGAGCCGTAAGAATTTAACCGGCTCAGTTCTCCACTTTCAGACACATTATGAGCCTTTTATACGCAAGGGAAATGAAGCCCAGACACGTTAAATGGTTTGTCCAAGGTCACAAAACTAAGAATTAGAAAAAGAAAGTGCTAGAACTCAAGTCCTAATCTTCCTAGAACAATGCTTCTACCAACTTGTTTTGTCCTGGCTCTAGTTCTACAAATGGCATGGGGAAAAGGAATCCAAATTCCCTATACATCTCCGAGAGCAATAAATATGCTACCGTGGCTAATGAAAATTGCATACTGAAAGTGAAATTAATGTAGATGACTGTACTCACTAATAGAGAATTTCATACTCGGTAGCAAATTTACCCTTCAGAAAGCATAATGCAATATTTCAGGTATTGTTTTCAGTGAGTATAGCCAACAAAGACCCAAGGTACTTTCATTACTACCAAACCCTCATAATTGTTAGAGAACTGTTCATTTAGTTAATAATAAAGATTATAAGAACATGAGAGCAGGTGTTCCCTGAACAACATTAATGAATATTAAAGTCACATATACATAAAGAACAAGCAAAATAGTTCTCTACACAGAGAATAAGAGAACAACTGATAAAAGTTCACTGCTCATTGTTGCCGTCATTGTCACCATCACCTAATAATCTACACACAGAAAGAATCCTCCAATTCTTTCATAGACCCTAGTGAGCTTACTTCAACCCTACCCCTAGCTCTGTGTGCCCTGGGATACCAAATGACATGTCTAAGGCCTCCCTGTTAGGTCAGCCTGGTGTTTTCACTCCTCTGTGAGCATTAGTACAGACCTCCCAGGCCTGGCCCACCAGAGCATCCAAGCAGTGTTCTGGGATGGAGCCCAGGCATCAGCATACCATAAAGGCTCCTCAGGGGACACAGACAGATGGATTGAAACACTACAGCCTGGGCTCTGTCCCAGAATGATTGACTCAGAATCTCTGGGGTTTAAATTCTGGCAGATCTTTATTGTGAAAAATCTCCCCTATATGATTCTAAAGTATTCCAGGGCCAGAAATGCTTTCCTCAATTGACAGGCATAAAACTACCCACACCATCGGAGGGATACACTGGAGCAACACCCCGTGCTAAATGAATATTTGATGCAGACTCCAGCCATGCCCACAGCTAACCTCTCCTTAGCTTTCCAATTTGGATAAATATTAAATTTTCTCCTTAGGGTAGCTGTTAAGTATACTTAAATACACCATGGAGATTTCATGCCTAACTCTGGTGCATCTCTTATCTTTTCATTTGTTCACAAATCACCTTTATGAACACTTGCTTCATCCTAAATAATAAAAATGCACATTAAGAGCACAAACCAAGCAACAGACTCAGTTTGAAAAAGTGTTTGATTTTTGCTATTAAGAACCTTTTTGTTCCCTCTCTTTTCATATGTTAAAATAAAATTTGAATCTATTTACAAAATCTTGTGTTGAACTAAGGAAATATTTTTTTTTAAAAACACCATTAAAAGTAGAAGAACATCAGAGGCAGACTCCAAGCTGCATCTAAGAGACCAACCTGGCATTTCAAGAAATACCTTCCCAGAGAATGAGTCACCAAGCTTGACATCTTCAAACTTCAGAGTACAAAATGTCAACACCAAAAAGACTAAGTTGGTAAAAATTGAGACTAGTGGGTCCTGAGAAGGAAAATGTGATTCAAACAAATCAAAATACTGCCAGGATTTTGTACTTCACTGAATAGCTGCAGCACACTGGCATGTTCATTTTTTTCTTTTTCCTCTACAGATTCATTCTCTCTGCTTTGTATGAGTTCTAACAGTGAGAAAAATGCGATAAATTATATAGTGCAAATAGTGGAAAATCCTATACTTACTGGGAGGTGCACAGTAGAAAGTGTGCATTTCTCAGTTATAAATACAAAGAAAAACATGCTTCATACCTACAAAGTAAAATGATAGTGATTTTAAAAAACGTCTCAGTAGATCCGATTACTAATCTCTTCTACCAGTGAAGGAAGAGAAGGCATTGGGATGAATATTAGAAAGGATAATGATATAATTAGCCATCATTCTATTAATGCGACGTCACAATACAGTACAAGAACAATGTCATATTTACTCCAATTAAAATTAGGTCAAATATCCCTTGTCCAGCATACTGGTAAAGCAAGCTGACTCTCAAAGAACCACAGTAGAATGGTTGAAGGCCTAAGAGACCAACACAAAAGTTGCTCTTTGCTGCAGAAACTTGAAAACAGAACCAGTATTATTCACTGTGCCCATGAGGTGACAGAGGCTTGGGGACAAAGGGCCACCCTCTTTCTTCTCCCTCAGATGCTATAGTCATGCGTACTATTCCTCCTCATTAAAGGTCAAGCCATTTGAAAGGCCATGATGTCCCGGTAGGACTTGCAGCATGTGTGCTGTGAGCCCCCACAGCTTACCAGCCATGGTGAGGCCATGTTCACTACAGCTACTTCTGCACAATCTGAAGTCAGATGAGGTAATGGATGGAGACTCTAATTAGAATTTAGTTATGATGGAAAGTCTACATAAACCCAAGTTTCTAACTCTCCTAAGCCCCAAGCCTTTCTCAACACTCCTAAAAAGTAGCAGATTTGATTGCATTTCACATCTGCTCCCTTCTTCTGCTCCACCTCATTGTCTATGAGCTGCACAATACTTAAAATACGAGTGAGAAGAAAGAGAAAACGGAGTGGAAGCATCTTATTAGATTTCTATTCTGGAATTACCTATAAAAGACTCAAGAGTCGGCTGGAGGGAAATGACCCCTGCCCAGTTTCTGCTGCTCTTGACACCTTGGAGTTGTGGACTCTGCTCTGTTAAAGTCACCAACATCCACTATTAACACCTTTTGATCCTGCGATCAAGCCACAACTAATCTCCTAGTGATTACCACTCTTCCTTCCCTAGGAGTCTCTCAGAATGTTCCTTTCCTTCCACATCCATTATTTGGGCTGAGAGTTAAAGAAGGAGCAGGAATTTTCCAAACAATGCTGTGTGGAAGACATTCCAAGAAAGAACATTCTGCATCAAGACACAGGTATGTGAGAGCCAGTCCTGAGGGAACCACTGGTAATCTGACAGGGGTGCAGTCCAGGTGGCCAGAGAGGAGGCAAGAAAAGGCTCTGACAAAAAGGACTCTGATTCCCCAATGAGGAGCTTGGACTTCTTCCAGTAGCCAGTGTTTCAGACTTCAGTTATTTAACTAATGGCTATCTACAGGAAACCTGCATCATTCTTATTTGCTTAATGGTTTCCCTGTGAATTGATTTACTTTTCCATATTGATTTATTTAACATTCCAGGTTTATTTTTATTCTTAAGCATTTTAGTATATCTAAATACCACCTAAATCATCTTGCATTAAACCAGGAATATTGTCTCATTCTGTGGGAGACACTGCTGCAAGGAATAAGAAATCATATGAGAATTCTAGGCTTCATGGAATTCATGATTTGGGAAAATGGCTCTGCAGCAGAAAGAACAGAAGGGAGCTACAATAGAGCTATGGTGGAGGACAGGCAGCCTCTCTCTGCACCCTTCGCCTATGGAGCCATCCCATTGCTTCCTCAGAGCTTGCTCAGTTATAGCAGGATAATTCTACTAGTGCTCCAATGGGTGTGCATGCACACTCATATACCCTTGACCAAAAATAGACTCCCTCTGTTGGAAAGGGGGTTTGCTTTGCTGCTGTCACAGCTTCAGGAGGAGGGAACAGACATGGGCATAAGGGTAACACCTAGGTGACCAGATGAGCCCACTCAAACTATCAGTGGAGTGACCAGGGACCAGCCATCGGCTTCACTCATCATGCCATCATTTCTTGGATCTTTACTGTCCCCCAAGCAAGCCCTTAACTCTCCAAAGCCAGTCTTTCCTGGAATGGGCTCTCATGCCAGGCCTCAGATCCTCCTTCCTCATAGGCACTCTGTCCTGTGAATACCAAGCCTTCAAGAAATGCCAGTGTATGACATTTTCTGGAATATTTTTCACTCCCCAACCCCCACATGCAGACACTCAAATATTTTCCATGGCTCCTCTCACATAGAGGAAACTTCACACTCTAACATGCTGTTCAAGGATCTCCAGCACCTGGTTACTATTGACCTTTCCAACTTTACCTCCTCGCATCCTTCCCAGGAGCCTCTGCTTTGGATTATCTGATGCCACTGCTGTGCCCCAAAGGTGTTCAGGTACAAAACTCATTTATGGCCACCTGGCACAGTTCAGCACTACCCTACATCTTGACATCTATGCTCACTAACTCTCTCATCTTCCCCAGGGTGAAAACTAGAAAAGTCACGCTTCTTCATTTCAGCTATGGAAATGGTACTTAGCATCTAAGTCTTGTTCTCTCACCCAGGGAGTGTGTGAGCTCTCTACATCCTTTAATAAATTCCTCTTTTGCTTAAAGTAGCTAGCATTGATTCTGTTGTGCACAGCAGAAAATCCTTACTAGCACACTGTTCCTTAACTTGGCTCATTTTCTCCTCTTGGAATGAGCTCCCCAGTCTTCTACTTTGGGCTAGATCTGACTCTTCCATCATGTTCTTCATTTTCCAAGCTTTGTTCTCTAATTTTGCCCAAACATCCTTTCCAAATCTGTGCAGCTTATTGTTTCTCTCACTCCTGGAGAACTTGGTAGATTTTTCTCCATTTTATAGTTATCACCCTTCCACATCTGAGTTCCACAACTTGAATGTGAGCCTCTGTGTTCAGTGGTCAGTTCTTCCTGTGGGTGGAGTACTGCACTTAATGCCAGTGGCACTGCAATGACTAAGAAAATGTGTTTGTCCTCAGTGAGACGCAGGCCAGTAGGAGTCATAAATGAACAAACAAAGGGAAACAAAACAATGTTCCTTAAGACAGCTTTGTGGCACCAGGTTGGGGGAGAACTCACTCTCCCTGTGGAGGTTCCTGGAAGAAATGAAGTTTTAAGAGCAAGGGGAAGTCACCAGGCAGGCAGAAGGAGAGGAAAGGAAGGAGAATAAAGTTTCAAGAGCAAGGCAGGCAGAGGAAGACACATGCTGAGAATGCTCCCCACTTCTTAAAACACCAGAATTCCCAGAATGTGGCTTGTTCTCCAAACATTCTATGTGCTCAAACAATTTTCTAGTCAAAGGCCGGTAATACAGAGGTATAAAGTTTCAACAACAACAAAAATATCCAGTGGAAAATTCATAAAACAGAAAAGAATCAAAAGAAAATAGAGTCAAACCAATTATATTTTTCAAATCAACACATCTTTATAGAGTTCTTGCTATATGAAATATAATTTAATACTGCCCCTGCCTTCAGGGCTCAATGTTTGTTTAAATGCAGCCTAGCTGAGGAGCTGTATATATGAAAGCTAGGAAAGTTAAACAATAAAATACTTAACAGTTCAATCTCATAATAAAGACACAAGTACCACATGATCAGGTGCCAACATAAATGCAGCCAGGAGAATCACTTTTGTTAAAGAAAGATCACTTTACACTGTATGCATCAGGGAAGGAGGTGAGAGATACATAGAACATTTGCTAAGTAAAAGTGAGAAAAATACAAATTCAGCAGTTACAAATAAACTTATTTGACTTAAATAGAGAACTTGGGTGGGAATAAGAGAAATAAAAGAAGTGGGGAATGGGATTTTTGGGGATGCCATATATATAAACACAAAGAAGGCAGTAACTACTTGTTAAACACTCATTACCACACAGGTAGCCATAAGCTGTCTAAATCAATTCTCAGATAAGGATACAAGGGTGTAGAGAATTTAAGTAGTCTGTTTACGGTCGATCTAGGGATGTCCAGGTACAAAAGACAGACTCAGACTTGCAGTCCAACATCCACAGAGCCAGTAGGCAAATGAGCTGAACCCAAAGCCTGCACACAAACCTGGGTGCATCTCAGGTTCTGTTCCTGGTTGTCAGCAAAACAGGAGACATTCACTTCTTCACCTCATATCCTTGATCTGCATTTGTACTCTTGATGGTAGTAATCATGGACTGAGCCTGCACACCAGAATCACCTGCTAGGCTTTTTAAAAATGTCTACTTAGGACCCAGCCCCAGAGATGTAGGTTAAGGTCAAGGTATTGGTAAATTTTTAACTATCCCATAGGGGCTGCTGCGGTAATAGCCAGAGACAGGAACTTGATAGACACTCAATAATTCAAAATGTGCCCCCAAAGCTTCTTAGACCAAATGAAACCCACATACACACATTTTATTCTAGGCTCCTGCAAGTGAATGCTAACAGTATAATAACATTAATAGCTGCCTTTTATTGGGTGTCTACTCTTTGCTAAGTGATTTTTTACACATATTTTCTGATTTAATTCTCACGAAATCAATGAGGAAAGAACTTTTTTTGAGATGGAGTTTTGCTATGTTTCCCAGGCTAGTCTCATACTCCTGGACTCAAGAGATCTTTCTGCCTCATCCTCTTGAGCATCTGGGACCACAGACACATGCTCCCATGCCTAGCCCAGGAAAGAACTTTTAATATTCCTATTTCTAACATTAAAAAGCTAGAGAGAGGAGTCAGAATTCCAACCCAAGAATGCATTGATCAAAAATAAATTACTTTCTATAGCCACTTCAGTGCAGTGCCTCCCAAAATGAAGGGTAACCATTAATTCACTGAATATTTGATTGAATGTCACCTATATGCCAGGCATTGTGTCCTCAGTCCCACAGAGTGTAAATCAATACTCATGCAGTCCAAAACAACAGTATATTTTCAGAAGCTCCAAAAGACAAAATCTGTCACAGACACTATACCAAATAGGCTGAAAATAGAAAGAACAACAAGCTCTGTTTCCCAGCAACTAAATAAGGTAAAGACTTTGCTATCAGAGAATTAGGTTTTCTGAAGAGGAAAAGAAGTCCAAGCTATAGTCACAGCAACACACAGATGAGGCTTCTAGGAAATGGGCTTTGCCTTGGATGCTCAAGCGTCTAAGCCCCAAAGTCTTGGTCTGTCTCAATCTCGGCCATCTCAAGGAGCTGAAGGGAGCCATGAGATTAACCCACCGCCGATCCCCAAGCAGAAAAAGCCCCGCACTCGTGATTCAAGACCGCAGAGTGCCACGCTGTGTGGCTCTTTTTCCACACACTGCTACGGAATACCAAGATATTCCCAAAGCATAAGTGTTTTCAAAAGAGCAAACTGTAGATTCTTCCCTATCTATGGAGCCGAAGCCTGTGGTTATTAATCTTTTGAGGGCTTTGGGTACCACTGAGAATCTACAAACCTCCTGAAACCTCTGAGAAAAATGCATAGCAATCCATGATTAAAAATCCGCAGATTAAAAATTGCTCATCAAATTCACTCCTTCATTTATTCTTTTTTCATTTAAGTTTTTTTTAAATGAGGGTTAACTCTCTCAGGCACTCATGACAGCTTGGTAAACAAGAAAAGAAGCTTCTAGATCAAATACAGCTCACAGACAGTGTAGTAATCTGATTTGTCGCCAGGCTTTGAGAATACACTAGAAGCCATATTATCAATTAATAGCAACACGAGCACCCTAAATGACCAGCTGTCCTGGGCATGGCCAATACCTGGACACCAGTTGGAACACAGAGCTAAGCAGGAGATGGGGACGGGGAGTTAGCTCCAGGTAATGAGGGGTGTTTCCAGAAGGCAAGCAGATTATTCTCAGAAAAATTTAGCGATAAATAGTAGAAATCAGGCAACCAGGACTGGAGCTCGCTGACAGTCTCTGGTCGCTAGGAAAACCTGGGTCAAAAATTAAGACAAACGCAAGTCTTCAGGGTACAAGGCATAAAACCAGAACAGGGATTGAGGCAGTGAGACAAGTGGAAACCCAGCATTGTCTCAGAAACCAAGAGCCGCTTGCTAATGTCAAGGCACAAAAGGCCTTAGGTCAAACAAAAACAAGCAAGACTGTATTTCGAATGGGCACAAGATCGGAACCAGATCTTTGACAGGCTCGTGGGGCACCGGACCTGGGCAGCACTGACCCACTGCAACTCAGTGTCCCCTACCCCACTCCCCTGAAGCTAGGGAACTGGTGCCTGGGACCATGATGAAAGCTGCAGTGAGCATCATGATGGTTCAGATCAGAGGTGGAGATTACAGATCCACAGGAACTGAAGCCAAGGAGATGGTCAAAAGTAGTAGTCATGCTGCATAAGACATCTTCCTTATGGAGCTGAATCTGCCCCGACAAAAGGGAAGGAAGGGCTAGGGATGGAAAAAGGGATCGGGATGTGTTATGTACACGGAAGAGCTCCACAAAAGGAATGTGAACAGTAGGTACTCCAAACATGTACTGATAAACTAAAAACTTTAAAAGCCCTGAAAAACAACTTGAAAATATATTTAACAATATAAAAGGATGGAAACCTAGTATAAAAGCTCATCTAAATACTCAGAACTTTTTGTCTGTGGAAGGTCAGGCATTGTGAGATTTAGGAATTAAACAAAGGAGGTCTTTAGAACACTAAGCTATTGCCGGACCCTGTCAGAGTTTGGCAGTAACAGTGATCTATTTTGTGGTTAAAGCAAATTTTTCACAATAGGTAATTCTATGTATTTCTCTTATCCTTCTCTCTAAAACAGAAATGCTGAGCTATATGCTGTTTTGCTTAGAGAGTATGAGAAAGGGTAGAAAAATGACCAAGCTAGAATACTAGAATAGTAAACAAGCAACATGGCCTATGGCTCATCGAGGCCACTAAAAAAAAAAAGAAAGAAATATTTTTTCTTTCACATTTTCATGCACCACTACCTCATATATAAGCTCAGCTAAACAGTTTAATGAGGACATTTTTTTTTCCATTTCTCCCGTGAAAATGGGACAGAGAGTCAAGGCAGCTAAACTAAAATAAAATGTCTCTTCTGGAGTGCTGGAAATATTCTATTTCCCGCTCTAGATCCAATTCCCAACCTTCTCCATCCTACTCTGGGACTCAGAAGCTGAGGCTGGAGACTCTGACTAGGGGACCTCTTGCTTTTTGCCTTTTGTGATGTTTGACCAGTGAAGACATGAGAGGGAGAGAGAAGAATAACCCTAGGATATTCACAAGCAGGCCCCTCCCAGAAAGGTCTTGGCAGGCTGTATACTTCCTTCTTCAGCACTGTGCTGTCCTGCAGCCCCTTTCCACACAACCGTCTCTTTGACCCATGTCTAGGGAACTGCTTCCTCCCTCGCCTCCTCATGGCTCACTGCTACCAGCCCAAGGACTTCTAATTCTTTTGGCTTCCCTACACCCTGCTCATCCCTCCTGTAGTCACTCAATTTGAGTGTGTATCTGTTTTCTTCCAGGAACGTCACTGAATATCACCATTCCAGAGCCACTTCTCCCTTGGGTGCATGGGGAAAGGTAATGTGACTCCACTGATGATTCTGTTTGAGGATGTAGGGAAGCATCAGTCCCAGGGGAACAGGGAAGGGGGTCGTTACTAATACTTGGCCAAGACAGAGAGGGCAGAGCCAGATCAATCAGCTCAACTACTTAGAAGAACAGAGAAAGCACCTCACGTAAATCATCAGCAAAACAGAGAAACCAAGGGAGAGATATGAAAGAAGTAGAAAAGTTTTCAAGCCTGGCTTATCCACATTTGGGCTTTTTCCTAATGTATTCAGAACTGTTCTCTTAATTTTATATTAAAAAAACTTTTAAACTGAGTTTGCACTTTTATTTTTCAGATTCCCAATAGAACAGAAAATGATATTCCTGCAGCCTACTCAAAATCCCAAAACAATTTGAATAGTTCTTCAGGATGTTATAACGTCCTGGTTTAGTTTTTGTTTGGGGCTTCCATCTAAGCGTCAAAGACTTTGTATCAAATTTGTTGAAGATGGGAATAGGCAGGAATAATTCATCTTAAAAATAAAGGGTTACACATTAAACATAAATACAAGTAGTTGAACATTTCAAGGACTTACTGACTTGTTAATGTCACATTTGATAAACTCGGAAAGGCCCAGCAGAAGACATTCATCAGAAATGTCAGACAAGCATGGTTCGCTTAGACTGGGGTACTCAGTCTGTAGCTGGGATAAGGGTTCAGGACAGCCACATCCACACACCCAAGGCCATTGGCAGAGGCCTGAGTCGAGGACCTTAGAAGTCTCAGTGATGTGATAACAAACGGTGGGACTGCAGGCCCATGGGGCCAACATGGGAGCAGTGCTGTGCTCCTGTCCCGGAGAGGACATCCCAACAGTAGTGCCAGCAATCCAGAGATTTAAACCTAACCTGAGAAACTTCACTACATATGGACAGCTAGATATAAACACGGACAGCTAAGGCTGATGTGTGATTATAACTCCATGATCATAGTCCCCTGTGCTGTCAGGTGCAAATGACTCAAAAATACAGGTGTCTATGCTTGGCCACAGGAATAGGCAATTTCCTCTCTTCTGTCCCCTTAATAAGATTATTTCCTTTAAACTTATGGAGGCAGGAAGCCAGATTAAACTTTTGAAAGCCAGATTTCGTCAGTGTGACCAGAAGGAAAGACCCCTAGGAGCCTGAGGCAGTGAAGGGGGATGGAGAGGAAAGCAGTGCTTGTTTTATCGCCTGCTTCACTGCCCTCCTCCTGCTTCCCTTCCTGCTGTGAGATTCCAGACCCATCTGGATATGGTGACTAGCACAAGTGTCTTTCTCTCTCCATCTCTTCTTTTCTAGTCTCTCTCTCTCTCTCCCTCTCTCTCTCTCTCTCTCTCTCTCTCTCTCACACACACACACACACACACACACACACACTGAGGCCATCTTGTTTAATGCACTCTCCTCTTTCCAAGGAAAACCTCCATGCACAGGGTCCAGCGGAAGTGAAATTCACACATGGGGTTGGGAGAGAGCCCCCTCAGGTCCCGAGGTAAGCACTCTACCAGAGCTGTGCGCTCCACTACAGAGTGGACGGTTGTCATCTTCCCCTGAGCCATGGGAGAGTGTGAACTTGGCCATTTTGAGTTCTCCTTTCTCTGTCTAGTGGAGAGCATGGGTTTGAGAAGCACACAGCTCTGGGTTCAAATTCCAGCCCTGACGTGTGGCAGCTGTGCCCAAGGCAACCTCTCTGAGCCTCAGTTTCCTCATCTATAGCAGGAGGAGACAGTAGCACTCAATTCACAGGGCAGCTGTTTTAATGAATTATATATGCTATTGCCTCATAAGGTGCAAAATGCACACTACTGTCAGGTAATAGTTGTAAAATATTCAGAATTCACACACTAAATCTTTCCTGTGCTATGACAAGTTAAGACTCTTGCTATTTTGTCCATTATGTTTATTTTAGGCCGCATAAACCTTTAACTTTTATTCACTCCTCAAAGGTTATTCTGCAAACAGTTGAGGATTACCTTGTTTATAATCCCACTTTGTACACATTTGGGAATTTTTTTCTATTAAAAGCTACGGGAAAGTTAACTCCTTAAGTTGTAGCATAAGCTGAGACGCTAAGCTTTCTGTGCCAATGTTGTGCTGGGATTTTCCATGCGTGAGGTTTACGTATAGGATAAAACTTTAAAGAATACATATTTAAATGGTAAGGGGAACAAGGGAGGAGGGCAGGGAAGGAAGCGAAAAGGGAATAAAAAGGAGAGTGGAAGGAAGAAAATGGAAACAAAGCTTTTATAAATGGGGAAGGGCTGAAGGGAGGAGGAATGAGAAAAAAAGAATTAAGATACATTTTGTACAGGTACAAATTCCCTATAGTGAGTGTGATCAATATGTATGACAAATATTTCCTGATAAAAAAAATAAAGGTAAAAAAGAGAAACTTTCTTTTAAAAATACAGAACTTGAAATAAGGATATTACATGCTTTTTCTCCATGTTCCATACTTTATCAAACAACCAAACCAGACTGGGAGAGGCAGCAAAGAACAAAGTCCTTAGCTCTTCCCTCTCTTCCCTTCCTCCTGCTCCCTGACTGGGAAGTCCCACCAGGAAAGCCTCTATACCACTCAGTGCTCCAGAAAACACAGTCTGTAACAGGGTCAAGGGGAGTCATAAGGGCATCAGAGATAGCTGTGTTAAAGACTCCACAAGGGACAGGAAGTGCTATTAACAATATGGTTCTCTAATGAGAATAAGTGTGCCACCCTCTCTGTAAGAAGGCAGAATCTAGAAACAAAGAGGGGCTTAATGTTTTAGGCCAAAGTAACCAGATAATCTGCCTCATCTAGAATCCAGTTTTGTTTTCAAAATAAGGCCCCAAGGAAAGGTAACCTTTCCAAATCAGAACGCTTGTCTGAGTCATTGTGAGCTCTCCCTAGACAAAGGACCCACCGTTCCAATTCTCTCTGCCCTCCATGCTTCATAACCCTAATAGGATTCCTTCCACATGGGTAAATGTCCGTGATGTGGGAATATTGGGCCAAGTATCTAGGGGTGGCAGATTACAGCCCACTTCCTCTCATTCAGCCCCCACAAACAACAGGGAATCCCATAGGCCTGTGAGTGAAATTCTATCTGTCCTCTGGAGATTCCAGCCCAAGTCACAGGACAGTTTCCATCACATTCTAGCACAAGGCACAAAATCATGGCAAGTATAATAAATTGTTGCTCCTTGAAGACTTCAGTGAACTCTTCCCTGAAATTCACATGCACACCCACAACTTACAGAGTACATCCTCTACACACATGCAAGAAGTCATGCACTAAATCTTGAATAGCCAAGACATTTTTCTGAATTAATACAGCTGATGGGAAACAGTGCTTAGAGAATCTAAATGAACCCGTGACTTACAGTGATTTTCACCCCATGCTTTGAGAACCCAGAAATGCATTGAAAGGGGGCAAAATTGGTCAAGCAGCTACAGAGGGCAGGTGGGGGCGCCCACTCCAGGCGAGATCCAAACCTCCCCAGACTCCAAAAGACCGTCTGCACCCATAGCACAGAGTGTGGAACCCGGCTTGTGCCAGGAAGGGGAGAGAGAGACGATTCCCATGCCAGTGCTCCTCACAGCGTGCCTGCAGACGGGGCCTGCCTTGACGTGCTACCAGTCTGTGACAAACACAGAAATGGAGCGTAAGGTGGAGAAACCTTTACAGCGAGTGGACATCACCATGATTCTCCATGCCTGATTGGTCTTCCTGACACCTCGCTGTTACTGATTTTGTCAGACCTTTGAGCTACAATTTGGAAACTGCAAAGTAAAGTGGTTGAGTGAAGAACCAGAGAGCATGAGGAGCACTGCGGTGGACCCCGTTCACAGTTTCGGCTCTCGTCTGAACTTGCGGGAGCTTTAAAAAGTGCTGATACCTGAGCCCCAACCCCAGAGACTGTTTTAGTTGGGATGGGATCCAGTCTGGGCACTGGAATTTGTTTAATTCCTAATTCTAATATGTTTCTAATGTGCAGCACAGTATTTGAGAACCACTTGTCTCAGACCAGTACAGGATTCTGGGGTGCACTGGGTTAGTGACCTGGGAAAACACACAAAGGTCATTCTTCATCCTCTGTTACTTTGAAAGTTTGAAAAATATTTTATTATGTCAAATTAAGCTATAATTCAGTGCTTCACTATAAACAGGGCAAAGATGGACTGGTATGCCATGATATAGTTAGAGAGGTAAAATTCTTAATTGCAATATAACATGCATGCAGAGAACATACAGCCCTTGAGTGTGCAGATTGGTGACCTTTTCTTGAGGTGAACACTTGTGTGTAACCAACATTCAGATGAAGAGACAATACTATTTGCCTCGTGTTGTGATATCTAAAATAGCTTCCCACTGAGAGGAGATAAAGATGATGATGTACTCGGCCACTATTGCTATGCCCTTTATCTTAATGTATAATAAATCTAGTTTGATTTGGAAGATTTCAGAGAATAGAAATTGAAAGCACAATGATTCTTTCTGGTAAAGATAGCAGATTGAGGGCCAGGGATTTAGCTCAGTGGTGCCACCACCTGCCTCGAAAGTGCAAGGTCCTGAGTTCCATCCCCCGTACCAAAAGGAGGAGGAGGAGGAGGAGGAGGAGGAGGAGGAGGAGGAGGAAGAAGAAGAAGATAGCAGATTGAATACACACGCATCTTCATTTGTTCATTCAGGAAATTCCACTAAAGTTACCATCAAAAGAATGGGAAGACAAAGCTATTAAAGCTTTAATGAGCTGGGCCTGGTGGCACACACCCATAACCTCAGCACTGAGGGGGCCGAGGCTGGAGAGTCACTGGGAGTTCAAGGTCATCCTGGGCTACTTAGTGAGTGCAACTCTAGCCTGAACTAAATACCCAGGACCCTGTATCAAAATCAATCTATCTATCTAACTTAATAGAATAATTTTTAAGTCAAGAAAAAAAAACTGCTTGAGACAAGGTCTCTCTATGTTGCCCAGATTGGCCTTGAACTCTCAGTGATCCTCCTGCCTCAGCTTCCCAAGTGCTGGGGTTGCAAGTGTGCACCACCACGCCCAGATAAAAAATCTTTTACAAAGTCCAGCACATGGACGAATATGGCAAACATGAGTGAAAAGGTTCGAACACAGGTACTTCCTTATAGCATAAGCCATTATGCCAGAAACCACACTGCTCAACTTCCTATTATACAGAAGAGTACATTTTCTTATTGCTAGAGCCAATGTAAGCTGAGCTTTCTTTACTTGCAGCCAAAAGCATGACTGCAAAACAATAGCACATACCCACACCTGGGGAAACTTTGGAAGCCAATATGTCTTGGCAAAGGGTGAATTGGCTTGTGGTTTGCAGTTGAGGATAAAAATGGAAACAGTGCTTTTATCAAATAAAATTCTCTCTCCAAACTTCTGCATTTGTCATAATTTTGATGAAAATATTAGAGATATCAGCAGTCAGGCTACTTCCCTTCAGCAAACAACCGGGTACGTCATGATGTTTCCAATTCCTGGTTTTCTGTGTGTGTGTGTGTGTGTGTGTGTGTGTGTGTGTGTGTGTGTGAATGTCATTAAAAGAGAAAACCTATTCTGGAGCCATTTAGAAAACACAAAAAGTTGCGATGCCAAACAAAACTATTTGGGGAGGAAAGTAGGTTGCTCTGCTTTGGTGATGAAACTGGCTGTGCACATCAATACACCTTGCTACCTCAAACAGCAGCATGTGGTAGCACCTTGTTATGATGTGGACCTAAAATATCCTCCAAGAGTCCTGTGTCCCAAGGTGGATATATGAAAGATGATTGGGTAACAGGGGCCCTAATTTCATCGGTTAATTAATTCTTGATGAGATCATAATTTGATCTCACATAATGGAAATGTAAGAGGTGGGCCTCATGGAAGAGATTGGATCCTGGAGGTATCACCTTGAGGACTACATCATGTCCCCGACCCCTTCTTCTTGGGTTCCTTTGCTCTTTTTCCTGCTCCTTAGCCAGAATGAGATGAGCCTCTTTCTTCCACCATATCTTTCTGCCTCAACACAGCCTAAAAACAGTGAGACTACTGGACCATGGACTGAAACTCTGAACATTTCCTGCTTTAAGTTGTATATGTCAGGAAGTTTGTCACAGTGAGAGAAAGCTAACTGACACATAGCTGAAATACTGTCAATGATCCCACAAGAAATTTTCTTCTACTCTCTTGCAAGTCAACCCCATCAGAGCCAGTATACAATTTATCATCTTTAATTTTATTTTAAACAGACAAAGTGAACAGAGTGTAGAATTCCCCACAACCACCTGGAAGCTGCTGTGTTTACACAGAAACTTGAAATCTTTGAATGACATCTGAGAAGACATTTGTATAACCTTTGAGGGAATACAAAAAAAAGGGAAGACCACTTGTAGACCCATTCATGGTTTTGATTACTTTATAGATATACACATGATACATTGTTCCATCAAAGCTTTGCAATCACTATCATAATACAAATGAAAACCGCAAATTCTTTTTGAAATGCAGCTCCTAAGAAAAGTAAGAATCTGGAATGAAAACGTCATAAAATACAGTGGACTGTTGAGTTACGACTGGCCTCACACATGAAAAACTTGGGTCATGACTGGAATTTTAGTTATAACTTACCACCAATGTCTTGATTTATGACCGGAATCCTGATCTTTCCTGTGTCGGGTTAACTGAGAAATCCTGGGCCAATATTTCACTAAGGACACAGAATGTGTAGCCTAAAATTATATAGGAGAGAGAATTTGAAGGCTGTGTAGAGGAGCCTGAGCCTTCAACTGACCCTGTGGTCGACGACATTGTCACTATAGTAGAGTCCATAAGTTTGCAGGTAGACTGTAGTGATGTTGAGGAACACTCAGAGGAATTGTCTACAGAGGAACTTCAGCAACTTCTGGCTGAGCAACAGAGAATGGCAGCTAAGGATCATTCTGAAGAGGAGGGGGAGTACCAACAATCAGTGCAACAAAGTTCTTCTGAAATAAAGGAAATCCTGAAAAAAATGGTCAATGCTACAAAGATTTGTAATGAAGACCCATCCAGACAGAGGAAAAACCCAATGGTTGCGTTCACTTGCTTAATGACAATGTTATGTCATACTACAGAACAGTGTTAAAGAAAAGACAGAAAGAGACAACCTTAGACCAGTTTTTAGTCCTGAAAAGGTTGAGACCTAGTGAGCCAGAAGCAGGTCCTAGTGGGCTACAGACTCTCCCAAGGACAGAAAGGACACCAGAGAGCCAGATTTCAGATGTCCATATGGAAGGGAACTCTTCTTCCTAACAATAACCACCTCCCATTTTGTCTTCCCTCCTGCAAGCCAAAGATGTCAACTTGAATAGTGAGTACAATATGAAATTGTTATTTCTGGTAAACTAGGCACATTTTATAACTTTGGTGAATAACTAGGAAAATTATTGGTGTTTCTGGTAAATTATGCACATTTTATAACCCTTTTTTATTACAAAAAGGTCAGTTAAGGGGTGCTTTGGGAGGTTTGGAATGCATTATGGGTATTTCCATTATTTTTATGGGGAATATAGTCTTAACTTACAACCAATTTGAGTTATAACCAGCCCTCATGAACGAATTGAGTTCGTAAGTCAAGGGTCCATTGTATCTCTGTAGACAAACAATCTGAGGGTAGCTAGATATGTTGCAGCATATATTTGAAAGCTACTTCTGCTTGAATGATGTTAAAATCGCAACATGGATTAATTATCATTCCTTTGCTGACAAAGACAGCATGGTGATACAGACTTCACCGACTGTGGACTTGAACACAAATGAAATGATGTGACTTTAATTCAGCTTGAAGAGTCTTCAAGAAATCTGGTTTTTCATGATACAAGCCCACATTCTCCCAGAAAAATAAACTTTCTCTAATTTCATTTGCTACCTTATAGCCTATGAGTCAGAGGTTTTAGATCCCAACCCATTGGTTCAGATCTCAACCCATGAAGTCACTTGGATGTCAAGGCTGAGTTGTCATGCCTACAGACAGCCCAACTTTTTGCTTCTTACTCAAAGCACCAGAGCTTCTCACAAAGATTTGCTTTAGAATAAAATTAAGTTTATTTTTATTTTAGTTAACAAATTTGAATTATTTCTGCTTTTCCAGGTGTAACCATTAAAATTTGCACATTATCATAAAATTTAAAAACATAAAATTCAAAGGAAGTATCATTTATAGCCTGAGGAGCAAAATTCCAATGTAATAAAATAAACTACATAAAAATATTGGTATATATGTGCGTTTGGGGCAAGAAAGTGTAGTTCATTTCTTTATTTACATTTGCAATGATTTCTGTGTCTTCTAAAATATTAAAAGAGTAGAAGTTTTTAGAACTCACTCTCCTGCACTATAGAAAAGACTCCAAAATAGTATGCAACTAATATGTCACATCATAGATAATTTCTGACGTGCCCTTAATCATATGTTACCTTGGAAACTGGTAGTTACATTTTCAAATGTAATCTGATCCAAGGCCTAAAATATCTGATGGGAAGTTCCTAGATAATCGGAATTACTTTTTTAAATTCAATCCATTAAAACCCTACTTCGGAGACATGACAAGTAAATACAATGGGGGTGCCTGGATTAAGTCTGGAACAGAAGGAGAACATTAATGTAAAAACTGGTGACACCCAAATAAGGTCTGGAGTTTAATTAAAAGCAATGAACAGATGTTGGGATTTTAATTTTGTTACAGGTCCTGTGGTAATGTAAAGTGTTAACAATAGGAGAAATTGAGCAAAGAATAGAGGAGACCTCTGTATTATCTTTGCAACTTTTCCATAATGTTAAAATAATCTGAAACAATGTTTTTAAAGTCCACTTGAAAATTTTAACAGGGCTTAATCACGCAGTCAATAAAAGTTTATGGAGAGCACCAGCCCTAGTCTTGGTGCCAGACACACAGCTGAACAAAATAGATCCATGGGATCTATCCTTGGGATGCTCAGAGTCTAGTGGTCAGGAAAGACGTTAAGCAGTCAGAACCTGAACATAAATTGTAACTGCAGCCTGCAGTAAGTATATAAAGGAAAAGCGAATGAAGGAACAGAGGTGCAAAGCTGGAAAGGTCTCTGTGAGGCCGTGGTTCTCAACATGAGACCTGGGAAATGACAAGGAGCCAGCCGGGCAACGGCAGCAGAGAGAGGGAAGAACTTGCTGATAGCTGGAGGTGAAGAGGCCAGGAGCACGTGGCAGCATGACCCACGTGATGGGGGCCTGGGAGAGCAAGGCCAGCTGAGAGACCAGACCGCGAAGATCCCGAGGGCCGGGTTAGGGTTTTATGATTTGCCAGAGATGTACAGAAGCCAGGGGAGACTTGAGCCAGAGGAGCAGCATGATCTACCTAATGCTTTTAAAAGGTCACCATGATTGCTACATGGAAACAGCAACACCGGCAGTGCCAGCTTCTGGAACTCGTAGTTATAAAAAATTTTAAAATTCTCAATTTCTAAGTATCTTTGATCTAAAAAAATCTCTGGAAATAATAATGTCATTTTACATGTTTATCCCATTTGCTTTGAACCTGCCACCATAATTTCAGAGGAAGAATGGAGCTCCAAACAGCTCCCAACATAGTCTGGATATTTCCTCTAGAATACCTAGAATTAAACATGGATGTGAACAAAAGCATAAGGAAGATACCAAAGGCCCACCCATAACTTGGAGTTTGGTAGGATGTCAACAGCAGAAATACAAGGGGTCCAACACTCAGGGATCTCAGCTTTCACAAGACAAAAGGAATGCTTAGTGTATCTGTTTTTCAAGACCATGAAAGAACAGTTGACATCCCACTAGCGCCAGCTTGGCATTAGTCCAGGTCTAAATATAGCAAATCCAAGACTGCAGTTATTTTCGATCCCCATTTAAAATTTACAGTGTTAAGTGTCATCCTCTATTACTGCACCTTGAGTCTGGAGGTATTGGTGTGTTGTCCTCTTTGACCTAGAAAAATAAATATGTCTTCCAAACTCGATATAAGCAGTGGCATTTCAATAAAGCTTAATAAGCAGCCTGTAGTGTTGGTTGGGAACACTTGTACATGAGTCTCTAGAGACTTATATTCTAAACAGACCCCTGGATTTTCTCAGTCTGTAAGATTATACAGCATCCATAACCTCACTAAATATTATCTAGATCTACTCTAAGGTCTATCCATATCAGAAGAAAAAAGAGATTGGATATTGATTGAAGTCAAGTCTACGATATGATACCAAAAAATGTATGCAAAGCTCTGGGAACCAAATAGCTATTAAGTTGACTTTGCATCAAACTGTTCCTGTTCTCTGGAAACTACCTCTTTTCCACAGCCAGCAAGGTGGAGGAGAGCACCTCTAGCAGCCATGGAGGGGTAGACTTGACCCTATCCCAAACTCCCACACTTAACGGGATCAAGAATGTATGTGTGACATACATTGGGCCCAAGTGTCACTTCTCCAAGAATCTGGATTTAGAAGTAAGAGATTTTTTGCTCAATCTGTCTACTCTCTTGAATAGAGGACATGTAAACACTGGAACTGCTGGCAGTGACTATTTTTGACCATTTGGACAAGGAAATAGGGAAGCCAGCTTGCAGAAAGAGATAAGAATGGAGGGTAGATATAAAAAAAAAGAGAGAGACGGAGGCCTTCCTGTTTCCCCTTCAACACTCAGGCCTTGATTCCAGCTGGTAGCAGTTTTCCCTCCCTTAAAACCTACATAGGACGCCAGTGCCCTTCAATAGCTTCTATTTTGCTTAAGCTAGTTCAAGTGGAATCCCAACAAGTCATCACTAACATCCAGGCCTTTCCATTTTATTTACTTTCAAATAACTGAGAGCCAGCTTGCCCAAACACTTCAAGCCAAGCTCTCTGAAGAAAGAATTAATTCCAGCCTTTCAAAGCAGATAGATGAAAATAAATGAAAATGCTTATCCTTAAATGTTAAGGGGGGGAGGATCAAGGCACAAAATTGTAGGACTATCAGAATTATTGCTACACTGTAGTTTATATTTATCCATAAATCAAGAAATGAAGTCTTGTATACATTAGAACGATTGTAAAGAAATTAACTGAAAAAATAATAGTTTTATTAGTTACAAGATTTTTTGTTTCTCATCATATTCCTCCGTGTCTGTAATTAAATACTTTATAACTTTAAAGCTCTATAGCTCCAAAGACTATGTAGAAATATGTAAATGTGTTTATAACATAATGATATATTTTTTAAATTAGAACATAAAACAGCCTGCCTGTCATGTTTGCTGCTATATAAATGGCTCACCACAAAAAGAACTGTCCCTTTACCACTGCACACGTGAGAGCAATGCTGCTTCCCATGAACTGTTCCCAAACACCCTCAGTCCTGGCCCCTCTTCCCCCACATGCCCTTCTCATCCTGTCCTCACCTCTTCTATGCTGCTCATCTCCCACTAGCCTTCCACTGCCCTCTCCCGTTCCCCCGCCAGCTCACTCCCCACTCTGGCGCCTGTTTGCCTGCATCTCTGTCCTCTCACTGGCTGGTTCTCAGTCTGTCTCCTCTATTTCCAATCAGCCTGTCTGGAATAACTCCACGGCAAATGACCTTCAGTGCATTGTAAGTAGAGTATCCCTAGTGGCAATCCAGGAAGGGCCACCTCTTTGGGATATAACACTAGGCAACCCAGAAGTGGGTAAGGAGCAGAAGGTAACATCCAAAGCAAAGGCCATTATGAACTCAGACAATTTGTAGCTTGTCTTTAACATTGCCATAACATATTATTTAATAAAACAATTCAAAATATAATGCTGGATATGAAGAAAATAAGTGACGCATCATTTCCATGCCAGGGAAAAGTGGGCAAGGCTCTCTGGAGCCATGAAACTGATTCTGTAGGTTTTCTTCGCAATCAGAGCAGCTTTCATACATTGAACTGGGCACGGTGCCAGACACTCAATGTGCATTATCTTACATAATGTTCCCAACCACCTGTGAAACAACTATTGTCATTCCTATTTTACAGGAACAAGATTGCTGGTTTGAGAGGTTAACTCACTTATGCAAGTTTAAAAGGCTGGCAAGTAACAGGCCAGGGTACGGACTTGTCTTCCTGTTGGCAGAGCCTGTGGTCTTTACACTGATATGAAAATCTCCAGCCAGGTCTTAGATAAACTGCCCAAAGAAAGTATATCTGAAAGCTCTTTTCTTCTCTTTTTCTTAGGTCTGGGGATCAAACCCACAGCCTCACACATGCTAGGCAACTGCTCTACAACTGAGCTACATCCCCAGCCCTCCAAAGAAAGCATATCTGAAATTTAATGTTTACTTAATGCTAAGCCCCTGTTAGCTAGTACTCATAGTGTTTTATAATACAAATATCTAGTTTATTGTAAATTTATATTTAAATGCAAAATACGTATCAGAATAAACACTGTAAAAACTACCATATTATCTGACATCGATAATATATACAAAGATAGTATCCACGGAACCCTTACATGTTCTAAATTAAAAATAAATTAGAAAAAAGTTCTCAGTTCTTCATATCAGTGATGCTTATTTATAACTATTTACAAAACATTACCAATCATATAGTACAAGGAAGCAGAGAGCTTATTCTCATGATATAAACAGAATATGAACAGGCATAAGTATTTGTTGCATTCATGTCACTAGTGAGATATAAATTTCATAACTTACTCATGTTCGAATAATTAAGAGTTATATTAATATTGTACCATGAATATCAGTAATAACCACTTCAAAAGAGAGAGAGGAAATTCCACATTTTCTTTCTCATGATTCTTGTAAGTGTATACTACACGTTATTTAAAAAAAAAAAACACTACATTTTTTCCTCATTTAAGAACAAAAACCTTAAGAAAATAAAGACACATAAACACAGAAGTTACAATCAGTCAGGTGAAATAATCACAAAATGTCATTTGGTTTATTCTCAGTCTCTGAAAAGAGCTTCTGTTTGATTCATTCATGGCTGGTGATGTTTTTCTTTCCTTCTAATTGCTACCATCATATACCCTTTCTCTTTCTGTGTGAAAGTAATTAAGTTCCCAATTTCTGCAAAGGAAACTGAAATCATTCATTTATTAGTTCCACAAACTTGACTGAGTACCACAAAGTAGTAGGCATTTTGCCCAGGCTAAAAAATAAATAAAGATAAGCCCCTGGCCTCCCTCTTGGCGCTCTATGAGAGAGATAGTTTCATGCAGGGAAACAGCCCCACATAGAGGGCTCAGCAGAGGTGAGTGCACAGCCTGGCGCCTGGCAGAGGAGCCCAGGCGCCGGAGAGCTCTGCAGAGGACGGACAGCACAGTGCAGCAGAGCCTGCAGGGTAGACAGGAGGACTCTGTGGGTGAGGACAGCAGAGAGGTGGCACACTGGGACCAATGTATAATGACGCACCAAGAAGCAAGAGAGCACAGGACAACAACGCTATCGATACCATACCAGCTTTCTTGATGAGTCTATGATCAGCCTATGCACAGATCAGATGGAATATGAGATTAGAAAGAAATGTTGGGCCCCAAACCCAACATTTGGTGATTGGTTATGTCCCTACATATAGGAAA
Source organism: Heterocephalus glaber (assembly GCF_000247695.1). The sequence goes on from NW_004624884.1 coordinate 2,839,683, forward strand.
GATTATGCATATATTAAAATTAAATTTTTAAAATATGTAGTCCAAAGAGAGAAATATTCAATACAAAATAAAACCATGTGCATGTGCCTTTGGATACAAAGAAACAGAACTGAAAGTATGTATATCAAAGTGTTACCACTAATCAGCTCTGAGTGGTGGGATTATGAATAATTATGTTTTAATCTCTCTCTGTTTCTCTGCCTCCCAGATTCTCTGCACTAAGCACACATTATTTGGCAATTAGAGAGGGGTGGGACGTGTGTGCTAAAATAGAACAGTGTGAGCTGGTCTCAGACAGGGCACGCTAAGAAGTCTGGACTCTGTTCCACGGAAAATGAAAAATTATTCCAAGCACTTGGTCAGGGACAGGAGAGAGACAGATTTGCGCTTTAGGGGAGTGTTATTTAAGTATGAAAGATGGAGTGGTAGAATTTGAGGCTGGGAAAAAGATTGGATGGATAAAACTAACAGTGATAGGAGGGATGAAAGAACACGATAAGTGGAGGAGACAGAACCTGTGAACTGAAAATAGAAGGAGAGGAACGGACATAGGTTGAGGCTAGCTGCAGGTTCCTGGATCGGGCAAATGGACAGACACAGATATTGGATCCTCAAAAGTATGAGAAGGAAAAGGCATGTCTTAGGAGCAGAATGGTAAATTTGGCTTTATGTGTGAGATTCTGGAAGGTATTCAGGAAGGAATACTAGTAGGAAGTTTGAAATATGGATCTGGGTTCAGAAACAGTAGACCTAGGTATCCAGACACACAGAAAACGGTGAAGCATGGGGTTGGAAGCGCTAAGTTGTAACAGCTCTCAGAGTGCTCAGAAGCCCCGAAGACCCAAAAGGGGGAGAGTTGTGTGTTTGCGTGTTTTTGATTGACACATAATATTTATGCATATTTCTAATGTACAAGGTGATGTTTGCATTCATGTACACATTGAGCAGTGATCAGCTCAGGGGAATTAGCATACCCACATCTTAAACTTTTACCCTTTTCATATGGTGAGTACACTCAAATTCTTCTCTTCTGGAAACAGGCAACTTTTTTCTAAGAAAGGAGCTAGAGCTAGTATCAGAGAAAGGGGGGAAATTTCACTTCAAATCTGCAACTACCAATAGAAAACAACCACAGATGTTGAAAAAACCAAGGGCATGAAGTACAAAAGGCGTAGCACCAAGAAAGGCACTGGTCCCTATCTGCTCAAAGGTGGGTGAGAAGGCACCCTAGGGTTCATTGACTGATCTTTCTATAAAAGGTGGGACTTTCTTGAAAGCTGTCAAAGTTGACCTACAGCATGACTGTTGTGATGCAATGCTTTCAACCCTCTTTCTTACACAAGAAAACTGATATCCACAGAGAGCAGCCCCAGGTCCCAGGCCTCTAATCCTGTTCATCCTGCTTGCTGTCAGGTTATAATCAACCTCTAAACAACTAGGGTTTAATTCCCTACACACGAGCACACTACTTCCTTATACAGATATACAGAAAAGAAAGTTCACTCCTAGAATATCAGTACTAAACTCCAGTAGAACAAATGAACTTATCCTTCCTCTTGACTTATGGAAATGAATTTCTTACAGCATACAATGCTCTCTCTGGGTTTATTTCCAGCTAACTTTCACTGGTCTTTGATACCACCAAGACCTCAGCCCAGTGACCCTACCACCGTTTCTTTGTCTCTCATGACTTTGATTTCTCTCTTCTCTGCATGCCAAATATAAATTCCAGAGCCAATCATTATACCATCCTGAACTCCTAGCACTCCTCTCCCAATCATTTTATCATACCCATGGGATAAATCTGCAATTCTGGTTAAAACCTTTTCCCCACTTGCTCCATCCTTTGTTGTATCAATGAATAAAACAACCTCCCGATGGTTCTCACTTTAAATCTGTGACCAGAAGCTCTACATGGCCCTGCAGGCTGTCAGACAACCTTTGTGTGCTGGGCTGGCCCATTCTCATGCCATTAGTTTTAACTCTCTACAACTTCTCCTTTAATCTCCACCACTCCTTTAAGCTTCCTATTTGGAAAAAAACTAAAGCAACCAGAAGGGAATCTCGACAGACTCCCACCACCTCAGTTATCTGCCTTGCAGAGCCAACCGCACACACATGGGCCTCTATCCATGTTCCTATCTAAAGTAACATCCTTTGTCTTGTGCAGTAGATGCCAAGTCCTGTCTCCCAACTCATTTTTCTTAAGCTATTGAGTCATTCCCCTTTGTGTGTGAATATGCTCTGTTTTATCTCCTATTAAAAAAATTCTTGATCTCACTGTTTTCATTTCTTCTGCTCTCCTTTATACAGAAATCCTTGAAAAGTCATCTACACTTACAGTTTCCAATTTCTCTCTTTAATAGGCTTTCTCTTACCTAACCCATTGTACTGGGGATTCAACCCAGTGCCTTTACACTGAGCTACATCTCCAGCCCTTTTTTATTTTGAGATAGGGTTTCACTAAGTCACTGAGTTGCCCAGACTGGCCCAGACTGTGATCTTCCTGCCTCAGTGTCCCAGAGTGCTGTATTACATATGTGTACCACCATGCCCAGATCTTAACTCTCTTTTAGGTACATTCTAATACATACCATCTCGCCTTAGCTGACCGTGTCAAGATTCTTCCTAATATCATCAGTGAATGACCCACAAATGCCAGACAGTTATCAGCCTTCCTTCTACTTGACCTTTCAATAGCACTGGATTCAGCTAATCCTTTCCTTTGGAAACTCTTTCTTCTCTACATTCCAGAGTACCACATGCTCTTGGTTTTTGTCCTGTACCTCTCCAGGAGGTCCTCCTTCGTCTCTTAATGATCACTGCTCTTCTTCCCAACCTCTTCATGTCAGAGTGTTCCAGGGTTCTGGTGGCAAATCCCTAGTGCACATCTCCAGTAAGACATCTTCAAACTCTAAGCTCGGTCTACATCTCCAATACATGTAACAGTCCAGAAGCATCACCCTGATCCCTTGAGCCCTACCACTCAGGCTTCTCTACTTATTTCTGATGCCACCTTAAACTCGGGCAAACCAGACCACATGGATCAACTTTTGCTCTCTTTCCTGGCAGCACCACACCAAGGACTCAGGAAACCTTCTGGCTCTAATTTCAAAACTTTTCAGAATCTGACCACCTGTCACCATCTCTACTGCTGTCTCTCTGGATCAGGCCACTGCCACCTCTCACCTCGATGACTGCAAGGCCAATGACTGGGCATCTCAACCACTGGCTCTGGAGTAGCCATCAGACTGATCCTTTGAAAGGTAAGTCAAGTCATATGACTGCTCTTCCAGATCCCCCATTCCATTGAGAGTCAAGCCGAGTGGCTTCTATCATCTGTGAAGTCCTGCTGCACCTGTGTCCCTGTGTCACAGGAACCTCGTCTCTAACCATTCTCCCAAGTGCCCATCCGCTTCAGCTGTGCAGCTCTCCTCAGGGTTTCTCTAGCATAGCAGGCACACTGCCTCTCAAAGGACAGCCCTGGCTGATCCCACTACCTGGCAAGGCCTCCTCCAAGTCCCTTACATTTGTCCAGCCTTTGCTCAGCTTTCCTCCGTGAGGTCCTACCTGTTTGAAGTTTCAGTAATCTCAACCCCTGGAACTGTACATTTTTTTATCCTGTTGCTATTTTCAAAAAAGCACTTGTGACTTCGAAATACCTGAAACAACTTATTTGTCCATTGTCTTGTTTCTTTCCACCAGAACTTAAACTCCAAAAAGGGAAATATTTTCCTCTGTTTGGTTCACTGATGTGTTCCTGGCACATAGGAGGTGCACAATTAACACTCACTGAGCAAATGAATCTACAGCCCTTATCAGACCATAAGCAACTCAAAGCTAGCCATGAAGGTTTGATTATCTTTGTATCCTGATTTCAAATACATAGGTACATATACTTGGTGCATATATTTGTGCTCAGTAACTTCTTATTAAATTGAACAGATATTTTTAAAGGTGGCCAAATGCCCTGTAAAAGTATCTTCATTTATCTACATCCTATTACATTTCTTTTTTTCTTCATCCTGACTACCAGAATTTGTTGTGGACAAGGTGCCAGCTGGTCCATGAAGCTCATGAGCCTGACCTTCAATGTGTTTTCTCAGAGCTAAGTCCCCAGCTACCTCCAAAGAGGTGAATGGTACATACACCAAGACATCATCCCCTCCTTACACCTCTTATGTGACCAATCAGGAAAGGAGAAAGCCACCTTGTCTTCACATAGCAAATATTCACCACAGTAGCTTTCATCTAAATATATTCCTCCAGACTTTTCCCAAGCTGTTGCTCATTCCTGGTAACAGCTAAATCAATTGGCCATATTGTACTGGTTTGTTTCAGTGTGTTTGTTTACTAGTCGGAGCCTGCATTAAGGGCAGGATTATTTCACGGTTCTAGCTTGCCTGGCTGTCTTCCAGCTCTCTCCCCTCCCAGTCTCCCTCTGCCTCTGACAGTGCAAACACCCTGAGAGTTGTTTGACTGTCCCTTAATTCTCTGCTCTTGCGAGTCTGTCTGCCTTCACTGAATCTGTGGCCCAAATTTAGGCAAATGTCTATCGCAAATGACCACACCAAATGCATCTTTCAGGCTTTCAGCTTCCAGCCACAGCCTTGGCCAGTGTGCTTTCCTCTCTTTGTCCTGTTATTGTATTGTAAATGAAACATGTGCAGCTATTTGAGCAATTGCAAAAATGTCATAAGAACATGCCCTTATCTAAAATGTCATTTTTCCAGTATTCTTTTTGGTTTGTTCTTCATTAACCACTGCTCTATTATTATAAAAAATAGAATAATAAACTACCTTGAATCTTGTAATTTTACACAGATTCTACATTGTCTTGGTGACCAAAAAACACCCACAATTCCTAATTAAAATATTCAAAGGTGAAATTCAAATAATTTCCACAAGATATATTACTGCTTTCATTTGTTTCTAGAGTTAGACAGACACCTTTTGCCAATGGGGGGGGGGGCGTTGAGGCGACAGCACAAAGGCTTCAAAGAACATTCCAAGTGTATTATTTTCTTTCGAGAAAATTCTAACACTATATAATCACTTTTATATAGAAAATGAATAATGTAAGCTGCTACTGCTAAAAGCAGCCAGACAAACTATCCAAACCAGATTGGCCTTTCCTAAAACCAAGTGAAATATCAAACTAGAAAATATCTGGATGAGAAAGGCCCACAAGCAAAGCCCATGAATTATTGTTTCACAGAGAGGGAGCGATTAGGGGACAAAGTCATATGGGGAAAAAAGTGATTTTCTCATCTATGTGTGAGGTTGTGTGTAGGTACGTGGTTTCTCAGAACCTGTAACGTTGATGGCAACCCCAAGTCACAGAAAAATACCAGCTAGAAATGCATCTAGGAGCTTCCAAGACTTCTGGTTAAAAATAACAGCAAAAACATCAATTAGGCTCCATCTATTGCTACAGCAATGCACTTGATAAAGAACAAGCTAAATTTCCACCTGCACAGAGATTGAACCGCAGCTAGTCCCCCAGTTCAAAGAAACCGAGCTTCGGTTCAGAGGGCACAACTACTGTCAGCAAGCCCAGCCAGCGGGCTGGGGCGCGGGGGAAGGAGGCCAGGCGCAGGGCTCCCCTCTTCGCCCTCCCCTCAAAACTGCTGCTGAGGCAGGAGAGCCTCGCGGCCAGCCTGGACCTAGCTGGATGGATTTCTCCTCCGCTCGGGGCGGCCGGTCGCGCCTCTCTCCCACAGCCCCCGCGGCTCGCACGGGTCTCTGGCTCCAGGCTCTGGGATCGCGACCTACGCAGGTCCCTTCCTCTGCCTCGGGTACACAGCCTTCCAGAGACGCTTCGCCAGGAGAGCTTCCCGCGCTGGCACCGCGTCAGCACCCCGGGGACAAGCCGACCCCGCCGGCTCCGGACCCCCGGGTCTGCACAGCCTGCGTCCCGGCGCCGTGCGCACCGCGGCACCCAGTAGGGCCTTTCGGGGCGCGGAGCCCGAAGAGGACGGCTACCGTCCGCAAACTCCCGCGCTGGCCCGGCGGGCCGGCGCCCTCCCGGGCTCAGCACCGCGTCCCCGAGGCAGCAGGCTGCGCGGCGGCCGGGCGGGGCTGCAGGTGTCCGCCGGCGCTCTCCGCCCCGCGCCCTCCTCGCCCGCCCGCGTCTTACTTTTCTGGCTGGAGTAGCCTGGGTAGTAGCCATAGTAGCCTGTGATCCGCAGGATCCGGTCCTCGATGGTGGCCACCCCGTTGGGGGCCGCCTTGACGTCCATAGAGAGCGCGGGCCGCGGCTCCAGCGGCTGCGGGGCGGCGAGCGCAGCGCGGGGCCCGGGGGCTGCGGCGGCGGCTCTG
>NW_004624884.1:2846103-2861058 GCF_000247695.1 Heterocephalus glaber
CCCGCGCGGGATCCCGAGATGCTGGGGCCGCCGCGGCGGCCCCCACTCGCCGGCCTCCGGCTGCCTGGCCGCCCTCCCGCCACCGGCCGCGCCGCACAGCGCCCCCTCGCTCCGACGCCCACCGCGCCGGGCCAGAGCCCCACCTGCCGCTCCGGGAGGGGGTGGTCGAGGCGGGTGGGGAGGAGCGATGACTCCGTGCGGGCCGGGAAGGAGGGCGGGTGGGCCGAGTCCGGGACGGCGGGATCTGAACGCCAGCCGCGCACATGGTCGCTCTGGAAAGGACGACGCCGGGCGCCCCCGGGCTGCATCCGCGCTCAGGGTCCGCACCGCCTGGGGTCTGGAGATCCCGGAGCACTCTGGGTCCTCGCCAGCGCCCAGCCGACCGAGGGTCCTCCTTCCTCTCTCCTCTCCTTTCCTCTCCTCTTTCTTCTCTTTCGTCCCTTCCTTACCCTTCTCTTTCTTCTTTCTTTTGCCTCCTTCCTTTTCCTTCCTTCCTAGCTTCTTTCCTTTCTAGAAGTGCAAAGCTAACGGCCTGGGGACCCACCCTCCAGGTTTGTGAACACAGGGACTCTGAGAGCTAAGCCCTGAAGGCTGACGTTCACGAGGACCCCCACCAGCCCAGCCCGGGAAATGGCTGAGGCGTGGGTGTCACTTACTTTGCCAATTCCCAATGTTCTGAGAACAGAGGAGGTTCTCCTTTATTGCCTAAAACATCAGAAAGAAGGCCCTTCAAGCTGCGAACAACCAGACGCGGAAGCTGTAGCTGCAGTCTAGAGACTGCCCCAGCAGACGTCCTCACACGAATGGTTACCGCGAGCACCGGCCCTGGAGCGCGCTCTTCCGAGCAGGCCGAAGGCCGAGTCCGCTGCTCTGGTCAGTTTGTAGTTACAGCCTCCTGGGGGAAACATCCCCAAAGTTTCATCTCAGAAAGGACGGAGAGTGGGTTTTGGGGGGTTGGGGGTCATCCGCATAGAGGTCATTCCGTTCTCCTTCCGTGCGGAGCCAGTGTAGACCGCCCGGCCAAGAGTCACATTCTCAGAACTTGGAGCCCGGCAGAAACATAGTCTAGGGTCCCCTCTCAGAAACGCCCAAGAACTATGCACGGTTCTGCCTGCTCGCACATTCCCCATTGTGAGGGCCCCTAAGAGGAAAGAAACTGCAGATGAGTGTGCATCTAATCGGATGGATTAGGTTTAAGTACAGGGAATGCAGGATGCATTTTCCTGCACACAGCCTGGCAGAGCATCTCGGGAAGGGCTGGACCTGAGGCTGCAGGCCAGTGTGTAGAAGCCGTCTCCGACCACATGGAGTCCCAGGTGAGGGAAGAGGGGAGGGTGGAAGGAACCGCAGGAAAATGCAGCACTGCACAATGGCAGAGAGTGAAACTCTTTAGCGAAAATGAAAGGATCGGGCCTTTATATCCCTCATCCCACAGCAATTTCTACAACACTTTTGTTAGTTTTTATTATGTCTGTGACAAAGTGCGTATAAAACACATGCATTGCACACGGGAAAATATGTTGGCCACATTAATTTAAAATGTCCCTTTTGTTTAAAGTTTCCCATATCTATTATGAATTTCATAGCATTCATCGTGCCACACAGGATATTAATCTATGAATTCAGTAAGAGAAATTGAGAAATAATTCAAGCAAAAACTTAACAAAACAGGACTACGAATGTTAGTTACTCTTCTCCTTCTACCACAGAACACCTGACAACCAAAGTTAAAGGAGGAGAAGTTTATTTCGGCTCACAGTTCACAGAGGTTTCAGTCCATAATCAGCTGGCTCCCAGGCAGGGTGGCAGAGGAGCAATAGTTCATGTCGGACAGACAGTAGCAAAGCAGCAAGGGACTTTAATAGCATCTTTCTGCCCCTTTTATCTTATGCAGACTACTTGGAGTGGTAGCACTCACACCCATAACCCTAGTGCCCTCGGGCCTACACCCACCATGAATCAATCACAGTCTAGATTCAGCCACCTCTGAAAAAGCATGAGGCTTTGGGGGACATCCAAACACAAGCCCTAACAATGAATGTGCACAGACTTCAAAGGTAAGTGGTTTTGTCCCACTAATGTTTGTAAGTTATCTTGCCATGGTTAATGGATTTAAATTCTAAATATTTTTGCTTTGTTTTCAGAAAGTTCCAGAGAAATGTATTTAACTGGATCTGATCAGTCCTACAAACAGCAAATTATCTAAATAAAACAGACATTATACCCACAAGTATGTTTTCCAAGATATATACACATATACACATATATTGTGTATATACATACATATTTTCAGACTCATCTGGAAATAAAATGTGAAATAAAGCATTTACACAAGTCTTTGCAATCATCTGTAATAAAGTGATTGAAACAGTAACGGTGAGCTGTAAGCTGGGACACGCTTTCTTTTAGTGGAAGAAACTGAATTCCTATAATTATAAATTGATCATCAGTGAAAGGTAAATGACTGCTAGTGATAAGCACTTATTGGCAAACATGATAGAATTTTTTAACCATTGAAGTATTATTTGATCGATCATTTAAAAATTTCCAGAATTTATTTTGAAGGGAGAATTTTTAAAACATTGTTAGACACCTGCATGCTACTTCTACCAGTTTCCACAAACCCAAATACAAAAAGTCAAATTTGTAACATGTGAATTAGTTTGCCTCAAATAACAATTAGTGTAACATGTGAATTAGTTAGCTCTGAAATAAGAAAGAAAAGGTGTCATTTAACCAATGAAAATGGAGGGTGGCTGTTTGTTCACAAACTGGTTCATTCTGGTGGCTCTTCACGTAGTTTTCTCAGTAAGTACCAATTGTAATTTGATTTGCAGAAATTCAATCTTGTGTGTAACTATTCAGGAATATTTCAGTGCATTAAGTTAAGGGCATCTGTCTGTGATTCCAAGTGAGTTTTGATACCTGAATCGTATTTTTGGATCGACTGATATCAGATTAGGTGTTTACACTAAATGAGTAAAAGAAAATCTATTTTTGTTGTAAAAAAAAGTGCCAAATCATTTGTAAAACAGTGCAAGTGATGGACATTCACAGTCTTTGCATCTGACACTAAAATAACTATGCTAAATCATAACCTTAAAACCAAATGTAATCAATCACTGGGTAACAATTCTATTCTAAGATAAGCAGCCTGTCATATAATCATCTTTATGACATCAGACTTTACACTTTGGGAGAGTTAGTAAAATAAAATCTATGGAGTCTGGTCTCCTTTCCTCTGCTTAGCAGCAAGGCATCAGAAACCTTCTTTTCAAAAAAAAAAGAAGAAGAAGAAAAAAAGAAACCTTCTTTTCATCTTTCCACGGCAGGAATCAGTTGCCTAATCTTTCTGACTACCTATTGTAAGTTACTTGTGAAAGATGTTGAAAGAAGGGAAAATGATTTCCCCCTCTGGGAAATCAATATAGTGTGCCTGCCTCCTTGGGCTAAAAGTAACTTGGCTGCTTAGGAAGCTATAAATGTTTAAGCTTTTATATCTAAGGGCAAACAGTGCTTTGTACAGCCCTCCTTGCTCTTCACAGAGAGTGGATCCCAAAGAGTTTACACGGTGTTAGTGTTGAAGAGCAAGTGGCTTGCAGTCGACCTAGAATCAGCCCCTGGGAAAGAAGTCATGATCTGAGTATTCTATTTTCAGAAGAGCCGTTTTAAATATTTAACTATCAAGTCATCAGCTGCCCCATTTGGAACGCTGTCAAGACCTTCTCTTTTCACTCCTAAGCATCACCTCTTTCCTTTTCATCTGAAAAGGGTTAGGGACGGAGAACCCAGGTGTCTATTTGGGAAGTCAGGAGAGCCTCTACTTTTCCTGGATCCCATGACAAAATTAGAGGCTCAGTTCCTTAGAAATGCATTGAACTTCTTTGAAGAAAGGCTTAAGTAATTTCAACAAATAAATTCAAATTTTAGAATGTGACTATGCCCTCTCTCTCTGTCTCTGTCTCTGTCTATCCCTCTGTGTTTTGAGTGTGCATGTGTGTGTGTCTGCCTGCCTGTCTCCCTTTCTCTCTGTCTTGCCCTGCTCTGTGTGTGTATCTGCCTCTCTCTTTCTCTGTATGTCTCTGTTTCTCTGTCTTTCTGTGTCTGTACATGTTACGTGTTTGGAAGGTGACTGGATCTTGGTGGCACTATACCATCAGAGGATTCGTCCACTGACGAGCTCAGTAGCTGAACGTGCAGTTGGAAGGTGGGGCCTGGGTGGAAGCGCCTCACCAGGGATGTGACCTAGAAGTCCATATCCTTGTCCTTGGCTCCTTCCTTCCCTGTGCTCCCTGGCTACATGGGGTGAGCAGCCTCCCTCCGTCCATCCCTCCACTGTGCTATCTCTGCCTGGGAGCTGGCCAATTTCAGACTGAACCCAGTGGAAACAGTGAGCCCAACAAACCTCTCCTCTTCTCATTGTGGGTGGCAGGTATTTTGCCCTAGCAATGGCAAAGTGACGAATATGGCGTGTATGTGCATGTGCGTGCACATCTGTCCATCTGTCTACCTCATTTTCTATGTCTTCCTCCCCATCCCTTTTACCTCTCCCTCAGCAGGACTGGACAATGATTAAAGAAAAACTTGGGGACAGACTGGGAGGACTCAAATTGGACCTCACCATTTTCTAGCTGTGTAATCTTGAGTCTCTTCAACTATCTATGACTCAATTTTATCATCGTTAAAATAGAAGTATTACATTTACAGTACTTTATAGAAGCATTGTGAAGAATAAATGACTTTTTATTCAAAATGAGCTTATTAACAGTGACTGTCACTTCATAAGCCTAATAAGTGTTGCTATTATTTTGTTCTAAGCGTCCATAGAACCCTCTGAGGGTCAGTTTTCTTTTTGAAATTGAACAATAATCTCTAGTTCACAATATTGCTGTGAAGATTAAATGAGATAATATGTAAAAACACCTTACCAATGCCTGGCACATAGCACATGAACAATATGAATATCTTTCTTTCAGCCCACCCTTGCTCTGTCCATTCCTTATTATTAAAGTTAATTCACACTTCATTCACACTATTAGGACTTTCTCTGCCACAGTTGCTTTTGTGAGTCTCCTTTCATCCTTCCAACTCTGACAAGAATCACAAAAAGCAGGTCCTGTGTACCCAAGGAGCGGGCGAGCCTCAGGAAAGTGGAGGTCTCTGTGTCTGCAGTTCTTCCTGTCCTTTGAGAAGCCAGGAGTACAGGAAGACTTGCTTCTGGATGAGACAGGACCAAAGGCTGGTGGTCCCCCACTGTGGGAGGGACCCTGCTTGGTGATGGTATCCTGGGGAAATAAACATCCTCAGTGTGACCAGTGTGGTCTTTGCAGGAGGCTGGATCTTTGGCCCCCAGCTGCCCACTTCAGCAGAGCCTGGTGCCTCCCAGCCTGTCAGAGTGGCAGGACCACCAGCCCAGAGCACTCACCTGTGTACCTGATCCACACACATCTCAACAGCACCCAGGGACAGAAGACCAGAGCACCCCCTCTGCTGGAGTCTGGCCACGTGCCTTCCCTGACATCCCTTGTAACGGGAGGAGCCCCAATAACAGTGAATTTGCACTTCCCACTATTTTTCTTGGGAATGGGGCTCCAAATAAGAGACGTAATGTAAAATAAAGACATTTAAAACCTTTTTGAACAGCTGTGTTGGTGGATATATAGTCAAACCTGCTATATACTCATTTTACAAATAAGCCTTTCTGTAATTTAAATGTCTAAAAATGCCATGCATGCCACAGCTTCAAACCTTGTGTATGTTATTCATCACACAAGGTTTTCTGTAACGTTAACTGTTAAAAATGACAGACTTGCTGCGGCAGTCATTAATACTGTTTGCCAAATATTTATGGCCCTCCACCATTTGAGTTATAGGGCAGTAGTGCACCTCCTGTCCCCTTACAGGTGTAGGAGGCTATGTGGTTGATAGTGTCTGTAAATAAGATGTTTATCATCCCAGATAAAGCTAATACAAGACCCTCAGAGGACACTTCCCCTCTGGAGTGTTCCCCTATCAACATTCAATATGACTGTGATACAAAAAAATGAATTCACTACAAAGATTACAATCAGAAGAAGTTTGAATTCATTCTATACATACTACATTTAATTTTCAAAGCTTTCTGTTTTCTTCCCTTCCTTCTTTCTGTTTTCCAAAGACATATATGTGAATGGAAAATATTGTGAATGTTTAAATTTTTAAAAAATATATTACAGTGAAAGACACATTGCCTTTAATCCCCCTCAGAAAACTCTCCCTCAATTTGAACACTCGTATCTCGTTGTTTTTGCCACTTTCCGAGGCAGTTCTGGAGTTGTCTTTCATGAGTGTCATTAGTTGTGGTGTTGCGCTGTCTCAGAGTCCTGAATCAATTCAAACTTCATGGTCATTTTGACTTCAAGGAGGAGCCAAAAGTTGCACAGTGCTAGACCCAGTGAATAAGGTGGATGTGGACACACCGTAATATTTTTATGAGCCTGCTTTCCTGTTGGATGGCACTCGGCAGCTGGGTTCACCATATTTTTTTTATCATATCATACCTTATAAAGACACTCAGAAAAGAGGAGTTCTGGAACTGCTTCACAAGGTGGCAAGAATGATAGGTTACTTGTGTTCAAAGTGAGGGGGACTATTTTGAGGGAAACAATGCTAATGCATCTTTTGTAATAAATATTTTTTATTTAAACATTCACTGTATATTTTGATCATACTTCGTACTAAATCTGTTTAAATATCACCAGTTCTGAAAGCAATTTTTCAATGAACCATACAGAAGACAAAATAAATTGTTGAAAAGAAACACTATGGGTAGAACAGAAATCAGAAGGAATAGAAATTTTAAAATTCATTAGAATGCATCAATAAGACAAACAGAATAGATGTTTAATTCATCCACATCTTGAACAATAACTGTTGCCAAAAGCAATTTTATTGCTTACTTTGTCTTTTATTTCAAGAACTATTAATTTGCAGAAAGTATAGTCACAAGGTTTTGTTTTATTTTATCATTTTTTTCAGTGTCCATGATACCTATCAATGCTTTTCAAATACCCTGAATGACACAGAGGACATGAACTAGACATTTATTTTTTTATTTTTTTTCTTACTACCCAGCTGATGCTAAGGAGACTTACAACTACCAGAAAGAGCACACCTCTCACGTGAGAAGCTAAAAAGATTGTACCAGACACCTTCCATGCTCCAGTGCACTGTCTCTTCCCTCACCTCTGTGTGACCAATTCCGCATGGATTCCCACTGACTTCAAAGAGTCAGGAGCTCTCTTCACCCCACTGCCACACACCTCTGGCCTCTTGCCCTGGGCTTCATGTCATACCAAGACATGAAAGTGCTCCTGCTGGGCTCAAGCTTGTACAGCCTGATGATGCAGTGGGCAGAGGTGACACTGGGAAGGCCCGTGATAACCAAGGATACAGGCTGGGGTATGAATTCTCTATTTTGTCCTGAATGGACTTCTCTGAGAAGCTGTCACTTCCACAGCCCCTTGCCCACAAGCTCAAGCAATGGGTCAGACTGACTGGTCCAAATGGTAGACGGTGCTCAGCCCAGCAGCACACCCTCCTAAAGACACACACCCATGCATAAGCCACTGCCTCCCCTCAGGCTCGATGTTCTGGAGAGGCCAGGTGAAGACGCCAGTTCTCCCAGTCTTCCATCTCAGTCACTGGCATGTGTCCCAGCTCCAACAATCAGCCCCCACCACAGATTCTGAATTGGAAGGTAAATGGAGAACTCATGAGTCATGAGAGTGACGGATAGCAGCAGCTGTGGCAATGGCTGTAACCAGCTTCCAGTGTCAGTGTAAGTTTATGAGCTATGCAAACATCCAGTTGAATATTTCCATGTGAAACTGTGGGTTTGGTTTTCTCCTGCTGTTTGTAGGACCACAGGAGAACTTGGTATATCCGCAGGGCTATGCCGAGCATTGTCTCAGGGAGGGTCAGTCACCCTGCATTCTAGCTGGACCATCAAGTTGTGCTGTGAGGAAACCAATCCCTTCTGAATACCAAGGAGGGAAACAGCTTGAAGTAATACAGTGGACTTTTGAGTTACGACCAGCCTGACATATGAACAACTTGGGTTATGACTGAAACTTTAGTTTTAATTTATGAACAAAGTCTTAAGTTACAACCTGAGTGCCAGCTGCTTGTGCTTCCAGATGATCTCAGATACAGTTTTAACCATTAAAGAGTTCTGGAAGGAATATTACAACATCCTTTCTTGTGTGGGGTTAATTGAGAAATCCTGGGCCAATATCTCTCTAAGGACACTGAGATCTGCCTGTATGCAGGAGAGAGACTTTGAAGGCTGTGTAGAGGAACCTGAGCCTTCACTGACCAACTTGAGCTACAAACAGCAGTCAAGGGTCCACTGTACCTAAAGTCTGCACTAGTTCTATCTTCCTTCGACTGCTGAAGCACACATAACAGCATTAATAATAATTAGTGAAATAATGGAATCAATTCAAATGACCAAGGAAAAGAAAAAATGGCATAATAAATTACAATGTATCCACTGAATAGAATATTTTGAAGGAATTATAATTATAGTTATGAAGACTGGAAAAATGAGGAAAATCCTATAGTATAATAAAATATTAAGTTGTAAAACAAAAAAAAGACAGAATTCCAGATTGTAAATGGATATTCACTACAGTTTTATATTTGATAAAATAATTACAATAGCCAAATTCAAAACAAGATTATAAAGTCAGTGGGATGAAAAGCAACCTTCCACTTTTCCAAGTGTTCTGATACGTGGTTTCCTAATATTAGAATGAATACATACACACACCTTTTCCCAGCTCTGCCCTCTTCGGTGCAGCTGGTTTTATGTGCAGTGAGCTGCAGTATGCTGCCTGCCTGAACATTCATCTCTTTGGTAATTGCAATTACCTCCCTTCCAGCCATTGTAATGAAGTCTGACTAAAGGTCCTCATTCTCCAGTCTCTGTGTTCTCATCAATAAGAAAATAGGATTCCATGACAATGGGCACATAAAAAGTTTTATAAAGTCTCAAAGTAGACCTAAAATCTTTAGGTTTTTAAACTAATAAGGTGCTCTAGGTGCCCAGTTTTCTGGACATATTGTACGTAATAAGAACACCCATGCTCAATGAATCCTTACTCAGAAAGATGCTTCTTTCCTGCACTGCAGGCTGAAGCCTCTCAAAGGCAGAGACTACGTTTTGTTCACTGCTGTCTGGCTCATGCTTCTCCCAGTGCCTGGCACAGACCATGAAATCAAAACCTACAATAGATGAAAGAAATCACTGCAATACACAAAAGCTTTCATCAGGAGCCTTGGGACACTTTCTCAAAGTATAGGCATAAGGCAAGGCATAGTCACTTGGGATAAGGCGACTGGTCTCAGAACCAGGAATGTGGTAACTTGTCCAGTTCATAAGTGAGGAAACAGCCTCCGGGCTCAGAGCTCAGAAGCC
The DNA here is from genome assembly GCF_000247695.1 of Heterocephalus glaber. The sequence continues at coordinate 2,855,564 of NW_004624884.1, forward strand.
CTCCCGTGAGTCTCATTCCCATCGGATCGTCCTTTCCATGACACTGCACAATGCCCATTCATCCTGTCTGGGCTCAGAAAAAAATCTACCCGTGCCCTCACCTCTCCCCTCCCCTGTCCCCAACCAGACCGTGTGCTTCTCTTCTCCCACCTCCTTCCCTCTTCCTCTGACTGGCTCAGCAGACAGAAGGGAGGCTATCAGAAGGCTCTGTTATATTAAATCAAAGGCCAAAATACCTATTTTCCAGAATTGATGAATCTGTGTTGTGATCAGTATGTTCTTACTTAAACAATTTGCCATCAAGTTGAACTGTGACCCTTCATCTTTTGGAGATGGATGATAGAAATAAAGACATACATGATTTGTGTTGTTTTAAATGTAAGTAAATGAATAGAATTAAATGTTTTCTTACTGATATTTTCAACACTCACTGACATTAATAACCTGGGCCTGATTTGACAAACCTTTTGGGACTTGTAGCTAATTAGGAGGTTTGAATCGCCTCCTTTAGGTGTAATCTTCTACTGTTATGTTCAGGAGACTTATTTATCTATTTGTTTTTTTTAATTGATTTGGGTAGAGCAGTCATCAGCTGGACATCCAGGAGGTGGTACATGCATGTTACCTTTCTTCCTTTTCTCTTCTTTCCTTCTTGCATTCTACCCCGCTCTGAAGCCACTAAGACTTGCTTATTGGTGCAGCGATGTCAAAGTTGCACTCCTGCTATTAAGCTTTTACTGCACACCAAACAACTCCAAACATTAGGGGCTTAAAATCACAACCATTTATTAGTGTTCCATAACCCAATGGTCAACTGTATGGTTCTACTGATCTGGCCAGGCATGGCTGGTCCTGGCCCAGCTCATTTATGTATTTATGGTCATCAGGCAGATCAGCTTGGAACTGACTAGTATAGAGAGAGCTCACATGTGTTCTGAGCCACAGCATCTCATGATCCTGCAGGCTAGACCAGGGTTCTTCATGATAGCAGCAAAATTCTAAGACAAAGTCAAATATGCAACAGCCTTTTGAGCTCTAGACTCTGTATTGTTTCTGCCATATTCTATTGGCCAAAGTACATTACTAGGCAGGCCAGACTGATAAGTAGAGCCGGGATGATGGCAGATGCCCATTGATGGGATTGCAGCAAAGAATTGTGGCCATTTCTGGATTCTACTGTATCAAAACAGTGTGAATTCAATGCCACTGTGTTCAGCAGGCTAATCAGAGACTTGAAAATATCCTTTATGCAGAATGTGACCTTCCATAGTACCCCTTGATTCCAGATCAGGAAAACAATCTCCCAATTACAGGTTAATAGAGGTTTAACTTCATTAAGCAAAATGTAGCAGTAAAAAGTTACTGGCAACACTGAGATTTGGTCTCAATAGAAACTGCAACCTTTCTCATAGCATATAATTCCAAACCTGACTTCAAAATGAGGAGTAAGAAATTGAACACCCACAGAGGCTGGATCTGCGTAAGGCTGGTACAATCAGACACAGAACAGAGAAAGGCTGGGGGTTAAACTCAGCAGGGCTCTTCTCTCAAGGACCGTAAGGAATAGGGACTGGAAAGCAAGGGCGATCCCTGTGTTTACCCACTGTGGGGCATTTATGATCATTTATAGCAAAAAACTATTGACTTCCCTCCCCCACTGTATTTCTAGTTTCTTAGAGACATAAATATCTCTTTTAAATCTACACTTCCTGTATATAATACATAGCCTGGCTGTTGTAAAAATGGGGAAAGGGAAGGAATTATTCCTATGACTCAGAAAAAGACTAAACCAATATAAACATTTATATTTTTAAAATAACTTTTTGCAACCAAATTCTCAAAGATTCTGCCATATGAAAAAGTATAGAAGTGAAACAGATAAAAATAAATGACTCCTTACAAAGCCATAAGAAACACTGCTAGTCAGTGAAGTCCAAAGGAAGAAGTTGGTGAGGCTCAAGTCATCATCCAGAGGAGAAAGGACTAAGAAGTGCATGTTTTTACTTAAGAAATGGAGAGGAAGCCTTTGATTTTTTTTTAAAAACCTTCATCTAAATTTTCAATTTATAAACACTTAACAGTAGGCATACAGTGGAGGATTTAGCTCAGTGGTTCCACCACCTGCCCTGCAAGTGCAAGGTCCCAAGTTCGATCCCTGGTACCAAAAAAAAAAAAAAAGAGAGAGAGAAAAGTAGGCATATATCCAGTATTAACTTCTTTACTGTTTTCTGACCTGAAGATCCAAGTTCCTTTTTATATATTATAATATTTCCATTCAATCTCTTTCTCAAATGTACTGGCTTGTAAAGGTACTGCACTACAAAATTTAAAATAATAATGATAAGCAAGTAAGGGATGGGAAAAATAAAATTTAAAAAGAAGCCAGAAAATAAAGCCAAGATGAGATCAGTAAATGCTGGAAAGGCTGATACACTTTGCCAGAAGCAGCAATAATTTGGCTTGAGGCTTCCTAGACACCAACAATGGAGGAACTTGTGGTTTCTAACACTGCTTCTCGTGGTCAGAGGCTCAAAACAAATTCACAAAAGCACAAGTTATTTCTAGCGTGAGCCCTGAGAGTGAATTTCTTCAGACATGTTCCTAAATAGGAGCTCTTGCCATGTTCTAAGCAAGAGCCTGAAGAACATCCTCAGAAAGATACAAAATCTTAGCCCCAATAATCCAATGAGAAAGCACTGTGAAGTACAATCATATTGACAATGCACTTCAAATAGGCACCTTCGTGTCATTCTGAACTACTGTAATCCAAAACCAAAGACAGGAGACTAGCGGGTACCTACGCTTTAGGGAAACCTCTGCAAATACTGATTCTCTCAAAACAGAAATTGGTAAATACCACGAGATCCTGTAGATAGCAGTTCCCTGTAGGTCACCTTCTCTTCTTCAGTGCTGCTGGCCAAGGTTCGGTGACCCTACTTTTAGCCTGGATTATCACACAGCCTTCTAATTGACGTTTTTGGAGGTGGAGGCTAATCTAATTCCTTCTCCTAAATCCTAAATCTGTTTTCTCTAAAACAGAGCTCTGCTTAAAACACCTGAATATTTCCACAGATCTCATAGCATGAATCAACACCCCCTCCTCACTGAATGCATAATTCTTCATCTCTGTCTGGAGTATGAGTGTATGCCTTCCCTTCCAGCAGCCCCAAGGACTTCTTTGAGATCCCTAAAAGAGCCTTCTCACCTCTGGGCTTTCAAGTCTGTTCTCCCCTCTCTCTGGAGCATGCTCCCCTCAACCCTTTGCCTCCTGTCCTTCTCTGGGGCTTTTCCTTCACATCTAAACTTAGAAGATGTTTCTTCGCTAAACCTCTCTTCACCTGTCTCCCTCCTCTCTCAGTTTAAATGCCACCAGCACTGCTGCTGTGTCTGTTTTTCTCACTATTGTATTCCCAGTGCCTAGCACAGTGTAAGTGTTTGATAGATCTTTCCATAATTAATTCATTGATTAATATCATTGCAGAAAAACCCTTGGAACCAAACATTCTGTGTAACTCCTAAAAGGAAGGCCCATTTACCTTCTTTAATAAACAAAAAGCCTAAAGATATTTTGGTGGCCTGTGAATATTAATAAACCAGTACTCTGGCCTCCTTGGAGAAACACACCATCTCTACCCAGGCAGGACCAAGGTTTTCCTTGGAAAACAAGTGTTGCTTCACCCCTCAACGAGAGCTTATTGGCAATTGAGGGCCCAACATTTTTTGATCTTAGAACATGATCATAACACGGAAAAATCTTTAAGGCAGATGATCCCAAGTCCTATGCTCCTAAGAGCTTTGCAGGTATTTGGCATTGTATTTTTCAATAGACTATTTTAAATTTAAGCACTTTATCCCATAATACAATGGTAAGAAGAGTCAGGAGCCTGGGTTCTCTCTGGACTAACAACTTAATTTGGGGCTCCAGATATGGCTCATTCCTTCCCCTGGTGCTAGACAACTTCACCCTCCACCCTGGCCAGGGTGTAAGCCATCAAGCTTGTGTCCTGAGAGTCCCACAAAGGCTTCGATGGAACCCCGGCGTTCCCTGCTGTCCTCCTGACATTGGCCTGAGGACGTTAGCTTTTGTCTGTCCAACCACACGCTTTCAGCCCAGCTGACCAATACTCCTGATTGTTTCTGACTCCAGATCAGTATTCTTTGCCTGGAAAATTTACATTGCTCTGACCCTTCCCAAACCCATCTTTCTCTGCCAGAGAGCTTCTTTTAAGTCTCAGTTCAAACAAATCCTTTATTAAAATCTTTCATGACTCTGCTTGTGGCCCTAGAATGAATCACTCTTTTCAGTGGATTGAGCTTGGTACCTACTACTATTACGGGACCTGCGCTGCTTTAGTGCAGTGGTTTGTTACATGTCTGTCTCCCCTACTGGAAAGTAAGCTCTGTACAGCAAGGATTTTGCCTGTATTCCTCTTTATCCATATCTAGCACACTTTAAATGGGAAATGGTGGAAGGGAAGGAAGATGACCGGTAGATGCTCTGAAATATTTTCAGAGCTTCACAGTTCCCACAATTTCCTCTTTTGTTAAATAGGAATTTTTTTTAAAAAACACACACACACACAATTTGCCTTCTGACACTGTAATGAGGATAGAATGAAATGCACATTTTAAAGCAATTTGCATGGTGCCTACATGCAGTAAGAACTCAATAAATGTAATGCAGTCTTACCATACAAAAGTGGGCCCGTAATGGATGAATGGGACAGGCTGAGGTGTTCCGTCAATTTAAGGGGTGCATCCCAAGGAACCCAGGGTGCGAAGGTATAATGTGCTGCCTCAGTAGGCAGTGAAGTCCTATTGTAGGAGACGCTCTATCCTCCTCTGGACTATTACCCAGCAGTGATTTTACCAGGAATTCATATTTTAAGTGGGTAAATAGATGATTGTTCTCAGGTTAAAGTTAGTATTTCCCCTACATGGAAGGTCACTGATGCCTACCTAGTACCCTATTGTATCTTAAAATCTAGACACCAATTTCTAGCATTTTAAAAACTGAATTATTTCAAACCTTTGGATAGATCCTTTGGATAATAACATCAATATTTATATATTAGAACCCACAAGTGGACCTTGAGGACCTTGGCAATGGGGAACAGGGCTCCCTCCCACCCAAGCCCCGGCCCACAGCGACCAGCTTAACACACCCCCAGACACACCCCACACCCCACCTCTGGCTTCCTGGCTGTGCTGCTGCCTGGTTCCACACTACAGAGGCACAGGGGTGCATAAAGGCCATTGTCCTGAGCTTCAGAAGATAGAGCAGAAGTGAACAACAGAGAGAGAGCCTCTCTCTGGCTCCTTGATGAAAACTGAATCCCACTGGCAAAGTGAAGAGAATCTCTGCAATAAAGGCACCAGGCCACCGTACTTGGTAAGTTGGAGGAATCATAACCTGCCATTGGAACCTGGATTATCTTCAGGGGAAGGGCAGCTGGAACCTGCAGTAGAACCTCACACAGTTCAACCCTGCAGGA
>NW_004624884.1:2880516-2895130 GCF_000247695.1 Heterocephalus glaber
CCTATTTACAAAGATTTTGTTCCTATTTTTCCATTTTCTCGTATTAATCCCATTCCCTTCTATCCTTTCCCCTAGCCTTCCCACTTCCTTCCCCTTTGCCCCTTTTCTTCCTATTTCACATTACCTATTATACATTTTAGTCCTTATCTATACAGTGTCACTTTATATCTCCAGTGCACATGACAGGAAATGCAGATAGTGAAAGTTCTCTCTCATGGTGTTGTGATTAGTTTATACGTACTCAATGTCTTGGTTACTTTCTCTTTGCTGAGACAAAATACCCAGCACCCAAAGTTAAAGAAGGAAAGATCTATTTGGCTCACACTTTGTAGAGGTTTCAGTCCATAGATAGCTGGCTCTAAGGCAGGGTGGCATGGCAGAGGGGTATTTGCAAAAGAGAAACAGTCCATGGCAGCACAGACAGGAGACAGGGAGCCTGCCTTCTTTCTGTCCACTTATATTTCATCCAGATCACTAGCCTATTGGTTGGTGCCACCCATACACAGGGGGCCTTCTCTCTTCAGTAAATGCACTCAGCCACACCCAGAACTATGGGACTAATCTATGTATCACACACCCTTAATTCATATTCACATACTGTAGGTCCAGCCACCTCTGAAAAGCCTCAACTATGAGCCCATAAGGCTTGAGGGACACCTAGACATAAGCCATACATTTAGAATAGTATCCGGACTGAATAAGTGCTATGCAAGTGTTCATTAGCAAGGTTCATGTTTGACTGAATAACAGCTGTAAATATGTACAGCCTAAATTTTAGTAACACTGAACTTTTTCAGTCTAACTTCTATGTTGTGGCTCCTTTTTTCCCAAATATTCCTCTTGGGGGAGCATATTACTTAAAATGATGGTAATGATTATTACAACAATAATATAAGAAAGGATCTGTATTTACTGAACATTGTCAGGCACTAGACATTGTGCTGTTTTACATTTGTCATGTCATTTAATTCTTAAAATAAATGTATGCAATACAGCATATTATTCTTATTATCTTTTCACAAAAGAGCCCAAGGCTATCTCAGAGGAAACGGATCTCTGGCGCTGGAGGATGGGTGTTTTACCACCCAGCTTCCAACATGGGACAGGAGTGCAGGGCAGAGTCCTCCTCCCTTCCCTTGAGACATGCTGATAGGAGCACTAGCTCAAAGAGGAGTGCAGGTTTTATGAAATGCCTTGGAAACTCATCTTTCCTGTCTTGAGTGGAAATAATCAAGATCTGTGGCTATACCATGTTTCTTAGTCATATTGTCTGAATCTCAGGAGGAATTGAAATCTTCCGTTCTCCTAGGTCCTTTTTGACTTAGATTTTGTCTGGAGTAAGAAGGAAAGGATGTGCTCTAAAGACTGCAGTGGGACTAACACAGTGCAGTGGAGCTCTGATTCCTACACACCTCCTCCCTCACAAGACCACTCATCCTTCAAAGTGATACCTTTGAAAGTCATATTTGCCACTTGTGGAAAATCGACCCACCCAGAGGGCAATGAGGCTCTGTGTCTCCATCTTCAGATGCAAAAGATGTGCAATGTCCTAAGGATGGAACGACTTCCTGTTTATCAGGCAAGTTGGACAGTTGCAGAGAACACCCTGTGTCACTGTCCTGACTCAGAAGATGGGTGGGAGGATGGCACCCTTGGGGTAAAACATGGAGACAGCATCTTGGGCCTGGAAAGCTTGGCTGAGTCCACCTCCCTCCTCCTCAGGACCCTGTCTTTGCAGCCTGGGCTGAAAGGGGTTGTCACGTCTGCTTGATTCCTATCAGACTTCCACCAGCTTCTCATAGCTCCCCTGGTTTCTGCTCAGAACTGCAGGACCGTGGGCCTCCCTCCCTGTGAATCGGGCCTGCTGTGCTGGTCACTAAGGAAAATTCTCACTTCTCTCACTGCTTTATTTCTAAATTCTTCATGGACTCTCTACCTGAAGGCTGCTGTGTATGCAGACTTCTAGCAATGTTCTTTGGGCCAACAGAGAAAGTACAACTGAGTGTGGGACAGGGAGGCAATGCAAATGGAAAAGCAGGGAATTGCTTTCCAAAAGTGCTGTTCTTAAGGGTCTGGACCATTTACACATGAAATATTTTCTGTGGGTCTTCACTTTCATTTCTATTTCCCTTTCCTCACTTTCCAGATGAACCTACAACGCCCAATTCACTCTGCCTTTATTATCCCCAATAATTCAGTTTTACACATAGCCTTTCCCTACCCAAAATTGGTTCATGCCTTGGCCTTCTTTTGTGTGACCAAAGCTTAGTAATGGACCCTGCTAAAGGATATGGCCTTATTACCAAGGCTTTGCCTTTAGCTATTTAAACAACTGGCATTCACATTGAAGTTACACTTTTTCTGCCTCAATACGGTAAGGGTCAGATTCTGGGGGAGAATCTCCTTACCAACTATGGTACAGGGAAGGAGAATAATGAGAAAACACTTTAATTCCTTCCTTCTCGTTTTCTTTCTGTGATCTAGAAGAAGCACCTTGTAAAATTTTAAACCATAACATTAAGATGTTGACTTTTGAAAAATTCTTACTTTAGTTTACAAATAGATCTTATGCAAGATATTATCATTCTAATTCTGGAAGTGAATTCTACCGACAACTTCAGTGAGCTTGGAGCAGATTCCTCCCCCAACTGAGGCTCCAGATGAGAACAGAGCCTGGCTAACTCTTCAATGGTAGCCTGTGAAGCCAGAACAGAGTCCAGCTAAGCCACACCCAGACCTCAGAAACTGTGAGATAATAACTGTGTGTTGTTTTAAACCACTACTTTGCCAGAACTTGTTATGCAACAATAGATAACTAATACAAGCACCTTCCTCCTCGAGGTGTTAGCGTTAAATGAGTTAAAGCTTAAAGAGTGTTCAGAACAGTACCTGATGCAAAGCACACAGAAAGCACAGGACAGATGGTAGCTATTAAAATGTTAAGTGGTTTGTAAATTTCTTCTCACAGTCAACAGTATTTATTGGGTATTTACCATATACCCACATGATCCTTTTTTCAGTCTCTATAGACTTGTGAGAAATATTTTAAATATTTGCAAATATAAGAAATGTTCTGCAGGCAAAACCTGGCACGCTATGGGAGAGGTACAAAGGGAGCTCATATTTGCTTAAAATCAACAAGGGGTTCATTTCAGAGGTGCTGTTTAAGCAGCAGTGTGCAAATGGCATAGGAACCAACAGGAGGAAGGAGACTTGTCCACACCAGCCCAGTGCTATGCTCTGGGTGAGCCCGGCAGCTACTGGCCACAGACAGGGAACCAGCACTTCAAAGGATCCCTGTGTCTTCTAGATTTCATGGAACTTAATTCATCTACATTTCAATAAGCCCCACACATGGCAAGCAGCTACATTACTGGCCAGTACAGAATGGAGGGAAGCGGGAAGCACATGAAAGGTTGCTAAGGATCCAAAAAATGTCTTTTATTTGAACAGCCATGGTAAGGCCAATGTGACTGAAGCTCAGACTGTAAACTTCAGCTCAAACGTCAACTGCAGTAGGAGACACTTGAGTAGTACTTACTCTATGACAGACACTATAGGACTATATAAAAGTTATTTAACCCCACAACACCCTGAGGGGGAACTTTAACTGTCTGAATTTCCTGTCATGTGCACTGGAGAGATAAAGGTGACACTGTAGCAAAACTAGTGGCAACATAGCTAGTGATGAGCTGAGCTAGGCAGCCTGCAACAGGTCTGAGGTTAACTGCTGCCCAATATTGACTTTCAGACAAATGAGAGGCATGGGAAGGTATTTCGGGGTGGGCAGGGCATTTTAGCTCTCTACTCAGGCCACTGTGCCTGTGTGTACTGTGGAAATACACTACTGTCTAGTGGAAAAGAAATGCTGCATTGTAATGCAAAGCAATCTGTGCATCTAACAAGCTCTTTCCAAGAAAACTATGTTGTATGTTGAATGGTGTCCTTTGGAAATCTTTCAGCATTCCTGCTGTTTGCCATATCCTTAGCACTGCCTGGAGGAAGGAGAGTTTTCCAACACAAAGTCCACACCTTCTGTGTTTTGCTGTAACTTGATCCATCACTTAATCATTGTTTCCATGAACCTGTGGAGGGCGTAGGACATGGTTGTTATTTCCTAGTCATAACAATGGAACTACCTGTGACTGGAGCTAAAAACCTTCATAACTGAATTTCTGAATTGATTTATAGCTAAGTGGATGCAAGTTGAGGCCATCCTCTTAAGTGAAATAAACAGGACACACGTGTGGAAATACCCAATAGTTTCTCTAGCGTGAGAAACTGAAAGTGTAAATAAGAATTAAAATGATTAAAGCGAATAATTGATAATTTGAAATAGGAAAAGGTCCAAAGGGGTAGGGGTGGCGGGAGGGGAAGGGGAAAGGAAAGAAAGGAAAGGAAAAATCATGAGAAAAGAAAAAAAATGGAAATGAAATCTATGTAAATAGGGAAGGGTGGAGGGGGTGAAGGGCGCACAGGTAATGGGGAAAATATAAGAACTAAGATACATCATGTACAGGTACAAGCACCCAATGATAAATGTAAACATATTGTGTACCTAAAATGTACCAATAAAAGAATTTTTTTAAAAAAGTAAACAGCTGCTTAGACATGCTGGAGAGAGCTTCCCTTTGTACACATTGGCATGATGTCTGTAAAACATCAAGATCTATGAAAAGAAGTTGCGTCTGCTGTCATACACTCTGATGAAAGTCATAAACTACTCCTTTTGGAGAGATGGTTTAGGATGAGTATCCCCTGAGTGGAAAGTAAACAAAATCCAGCACTGCTCCTGATCGGTTCTGAAGATTTTAACCAAATTCCAAACCCAGCACACATATGAAGGTTATACACCGGAGGGAGTGGGATTATGTTTATTTTTTAATGTTTTTTAATGTATTTTGTTTTATGTTTATTTATTTTTAATCCCAGGACTAAACATCCTCTCCTGGTTGCTTTTGCACTGCAGTAAGAGGTGACTTCATCTGTGATGAAAAGCCAAATCCTGTTGAGAAAGAACAGATGCACCAATGACCTTTGGCTTTGCTTAACTGGATCCCTGAAAATTAGAAGTGCCTAAAAGAGTTATAGTCAGTGCTTTGATATGAAAGTGTTCAGGATTTGTGAACATCATCAAAAGGCCAAGGAAGCACTGCAGCAGTAGCTAAATTTAGACAATTTAGAAAAGCAGCTTAAATCGAAAGGCAAGCTGGGCTATGATTTGGAAGTTATTTTTATCCTCTATTATTATTAACTCTATCACCTGGCCCATCAGTTGGAGAAGTTTCCTTCCTCCTTGCATTTGTGATTTTGGAGTTTAAGAGACAATCAAATAGGAAAATTTAGAAAGGAATATTGGTGAGGAAATAGATTCATCTGGAGACACTCAAAGGTTACTAAGTGAAATGAAACTTGATCAATACATCCATTGGGGTGTAGAAAAGGAAACGAGGGAGTTAATGTAAACCTGATCTTCAGCTCTGCTGGCTCAACCCTGGCTATATAAATCAAAATTCTAGAGGGTGGGGATTCAGTCAAAACTGAGAACCTGTTAAAAGTGAGAACCTGTTAACATTTCTGCCTAAGGGGTTGGAATGTAGTGCAGTGCAAAGGCCCTGAGTTCAGTCTTCAGTACTGAAAAAAAATCCTCTCTAAATTATTGTCTATTTACATAATATAGTGTATTTTATAAACTGTTAGTGACTGCTCTAATCATAGGACTTACTCTGATTTAATTTTAAAATATCACTAATTTGATAACATCCATATCATGACCTATTGAAAAAATTTGTTTTAAAGCTAAATATAAATAATTTCAAGAAAGCATATGTTTTTCTTTATGTATTCAAAAAATAATAATTGAGCATATACCATGATCTATTTCTGATGCTATTCGCTGGCATGACAAACTGCATAAGACAGAAAAGTTATGTGCCCCAAATTTACATTCTGTCAAGATATTTGAAGTAATGACCTTAATTTTTTTGTGCATTAAGTTTCAATCCAGATAAAATTGAAGATAGATCAACCAGTTGCAGCCAGTTTTATATCTGCCCTAAATAAGCTCTGTTGCTTCCTAGGGTGATTTATCAGTGACTCCAGATACTACAGTTAATATGGATAACAGGAAGGATCACTGCCATGCCGTGTGATACCACCACAGGCCAGACTTGGCTTCCCAGCCCAGTGTCAGGATCAGCAACGGCAGGGTGTCAGAGAAAGCATGAGCTGTGTTGGGGGTGCTAACAGGGATGGACAGTACAGACACTTGACATACTCCCTGCAGCAGAGCTTCTATCACATGACCCAGCAGATCCCAGCCACTGCCACAGGGGGAGATGACCTGCAGTGATTGATACCAGGTGTTTTGTGTTCAGCAAGAAAGTTGGTCAGGCAGTGTGGGTCAGGGGCAGAACAACTTTTCCCGTGGCAGATCTACCATCTCTGCAAGTCATAGGATGTCCTTACCCTTGTCCAGTGTGGAAGGGGTTCCTGGCCATAGCGATGCCTATTAAACTGCGCTGACAAGGGCACATCAGTGGAAAACTGTGAGATCGGTAGAATGTGATTACACATTTTGTATCTGTTCCACTGATGTGCCCTTGTCAACACGGTTTAAGAGGCATCACTACGGCCAGGAACCCCTTCCACACTGGACAAAGGTAAGGGTATGAATGCTGCTATTATAAAGAATGTATCAAACTCTGTTGCCATTAATATTATTCTGTTTGTTATTGTTATATCATTGGCTTCCTTATTCACTCATTCATTCACTCATTCATTCACTCATTCATTTGATAAATATAATTGAGCCACCACAAATACTAGGCCTCAGGGATGCAATAGTGAGCATGACAAACTAAACACTGTCCTTGTAAATTTTTATGTCTAGTGGGCTGTGCAATCATTTATATCACTTTTGGCAAATTTTCATTCCTTCCCTGCCTCCATTGATACTGGCCTTGGATGTTGATACTGGACTTCATTATCAATTTGTCTTAACTAAAATAGCGTGGGCAGATGAGAAGTGAACAGAAGAAGGCTTCACTGTGCTTTCCTTATGCACTCCCATCTTTCTTCATGAGAACAACATGGGTCGAGTAGCAACTGGTCTACAGGAGCATGAGAGGAGATGTGAAGAAGACATGGCCCCACTCACATCCTGAAGACCCTCAAGCTTGAATAATCAAGAGACTAAGCCCAAAGGACTCTGCTGATGTGACCCATGAGCCACTGAATCGGGTTGACCAGAAGGCCCATGGTTGAGAGTAACTGCTTCTAGTAAGCTTTTGAATCGGGGATGATTTGTTATACAGGATAGTTGTAGCAATAGCTCTCTAATACAAAGCCGAACAGCAAGAAAATGTCCAAACTTTTAAAGTTTGATTTTGCATGAAGAAAAGTTACATCCCAGTGGAGGAATTTTGGAACACACTGTCCCTTACCTGTACTTTATGACCGTAAGCCCCTATGAAACTGCCATTTCTGTAGGGAGCTTCATCTCTCAATGTCCCTTTCTCTAAAACTGAATAAAAGGAGCCCAGGCTTCCCTGAAGACCTATGCACTCAGTATACCGTGCTCAGCTTCGTAGATTCCAATTTTAACAAGCTGTGAAGACTTGAGATTAGGAAAAGAATAAAAATGTTACTAAATCTTGCACGTAAAGCATGAAACTGTACTGATTGTCTGTAAATATTGTTAATTGATGTTTAAAAAGAAAGGAAATTAGAGATATTTTCTCTAAAAATATAAATGTAAAGTACCATACTGACAAACTTTTTTTTATTCTGCACTAAGGAGCAAACAAAATTAAGCAAGCTCTTTGCGAAAAGATAGTTTTAGATTAGATGCAGGAGAACAGAATATCTACTAAAACAGGCGTTTAGGCAAAGCTGGGTGTCTTCTCATCTTATTTAAGATGAAGAAAAGCAAGTGATTCTGGGGCTGATCAGAGTCACTCATTCCTGGATGAGGCAAATCACTCATTCCTGAGAATGTCCAGGTGAATATTCAGTGATGAGATGAAAAATCCCACAGTTTAAACACTGTGATGTCTCCTCTAACTACTGAAAAGGACTTTTAAAAAACAATTTTTAAAAACCCTCATTGAACTCAATGGCAAACCTGAAGCTGTCTTTGCCTCACTAAGATCCTTTCAAAGAAATAGATATTTATTCACTCATTCAACACAATTGCATTGAGCACCTACAACACTATGTCTGGCATTGTTTTATACAGTCAAATATTACAGTGAATTAGAAAAATCATCTGCCCCATGGAGTTTATAGTTTATGACGAATGTGGCCAACCCGTAATGAAAAGAATAATATAAGTACAATAAATTTGATTAATCCCTATGACCCTTTCTTAGTTGTTGTAGAAAAGGTCAAAGAATTCATGATTTCTTACACACGTAATAAAGGCAAGGAATTCCTAGAGTTTTAAAATGAATTCCAAAAATTCTCAAAAGCTTTGAAAAATCAGGAATGAATATATAAATGAATCATCTTCCAAAAACACATGTGCTCTTTTATTACTCAGTACCATTGTAAGATTTGTTTTAAAGGTTAGTTTGGGAGGTGTTTCATATGTCCTTGGCTAAGAACATTCTCCTTCATATTTTCGTTTCTAATCAGCGAGGGAAAAGATCAGGAGTAGATTGTGGCTTGAACAACTCGTTGCAGCTTCACATTGCCGTATTGTAGGGGGGATCTGAGATTAAACCTAGGCCCTGGGCTCCCCACTTTGTGAAGCACTGTGTCCAGAAGAATTATTCGGGGGACATTCTGGTCTTTCAAGAAAGCACTTCCTCAACATCCTCCTGTCAGACTCCAGGAGTGGCAGGTGGCTTTATGATCAGGGTCAGCCTGTGAAGGATGTGGCTGCCTACTGACCGAGTCCACTAACACATTACAGAAAGCTAATGGGTATGCCAAAAAATAAAGCCTCTCTTCCATCCGTAGCTTCTGGAAGCACTTGGCAGCCAGGAAACCTGCCTGGAAGACATTGTAGGAAAAATTTATTTAAAGTTTATGTGACCTATTATGGTTATCAATACACAATTCCTCGAGTGAGGGATTAGGCATGGATTCTCTTTATTTATTTATTTTTTTTTTTGGTTTTCATCTGAGAAAAAATATGACTTAAATTAGTACTTTGATATTAGTTATAGTATCCATGATTATTATTTTTCATAAAAGCCATGGAACCAATTGTGTTTTCCCAGTGAATGCCATGCATATAAAACCCGGGACCTCCAGGTCATCTCCCTTTCTCCATAAATAACGGCTTCCTTTCTCTTTGTGCACTCCTCTAAGGTTTTAGCAGCCTGCAAACCTGTGGGAATAAATATGGCTTTCTAGAATTTGACTTATAAAAAATAAATCTGAGTAGTTTTTATTATATGTCACATTTAATTTATATCATCCTATTTCCTGCTTAAAAGAAAACAAAGTATCCAAAGGCTAGAACTGGACTTCACAGAAGATAGCAAATATAGTCCTGATTCTAAGCACCTTTTATCAGTTGGGAATCCCAGCTTAGATCTTTACCTTCTGCTTATGGGAACCTTCTAGAAGTTCTGTGGAAAGACAGCAGGGAGAAAACCAAGGGGTTTTTCTTCTCATGAAGCTACCTTAGCAAGGAACAGAAGCAGCAAGTTCACTTTGTGGCCCCTCCAATGTCCTCATAGGGCTATGGGTCTACACATTTATCCATGAAAAAATTACAGTCATGAAGGCACATTGAGTATGTGTTATGTATCAGATGTATACAGTTTATCTCATTTTAACTTGACAATTATTCTTTGAGGCAGATTTGATTCTCACTTTTCAGATTGTTAAACTAAGGCTTAGAGAGACTAAGGCATCTTCTCCGAGGTCAAATACCAGTAACTAAAAAGAGCAGGATTCAAAATCAGCTCGGTTAGTCTCCAAACCTCACAGTCTTTCACGATACCACACTGCTCACACAGAGCCACTGAACTCACTTCAGAATCTGGATCTCCTCTGTAAAACCATTCAAGAAAACTTGGGAGCATCTCAGTTGTGCAAATGCCTACTTGTAACTCAGGCCCATCTTCCATCATCTATCAGAGGCACCTGGGTACTTCTTCCTTCTAAAAACGACAAGACTGTCTTGTTCTTGGCTGACAAGTCCACACATGCTCTTCCCTGGGCCACAGAACATTATCACTTATACTTGCAGAAGAGGGAGGCCACACTTTAAGATCCAGTCCCTGCAAATTTGCTTCATAAGGGCCTGATACTTTCTGTTCTTCAAGAACTAAATAGAGCTTCCAGTATAAGAGGACCCTCTTAGCCACAAAACCAAATCAACTAATCCCACAAAGTAGGTGCTGAGTGAATTTTAATCTAAGCACATTGCAGCCAAAATTCTTTCCCAAACTAAAATTATCACTGGGATTATTTTTATTTTTCATGAAAATTCCAAGTATTTTGGTTCTATTTTAAACTAAGATAACTGAACACATTGTCATATACCTACAACCTTAAATACAGTTCAGACATGACCTTGCATTAATTTGCAAGTTGTGTTAGCCAACTCATAGGAAATAACATACGGAGAAGGACCACATCAAACTAAATTCTTTCCCAAATTCTTTCCCAAACTAAAATTATCACTGGGATTATTTTTATTTTTCATGAAAATTCCAAGTATTTTGGTTCTATTTTAAACTAAGATAACTGAATACATTGTCATATACCTACAACCTTAAATACAGTTCAGACATGACCTTGCATTAATTTGCTAGTTGTGTTAGCCAACTCACAGAAAATAACATATGGAGAAGGAACACGTCAAACCCTTTGTACTGTATACTCCTATTAAGCTAAAATAAAATTTAAATTATAGAACACTATCTTTGGCATTAGTGTGCAAGTGTACAGAAGAATCATTCAAGGTACTATATGTTGATATCATGGCAAACAATCTAAAATTAAATAAAAAGAGACAAAATAATTCTGACTTTTGGAACTGACATTTCATGTTCCAAGAACATACTTTAGTGGGAAGAAAGATGTTAATGCACAGTCCATTTGCAGCACTATTTAAGTAACAGAAAGATGAAAACTTAAGTGCCCAACAAAGGAAAAAATAGTTTTACAATCTGTAATATATATAAACATGATAACTTTGGAAGGAGACATATTTTAGATTCCATTACTACCTAGATATATAAAATAACATTACTTGAAAAAAAGCAGAACAACCAAAACAATAAGAAAAGCCATATAATATACACACAGCTATTCCACTTACATGTTCTCTTTCTGATTTTTTGAGCTGTAAATTTGTGTACTTTTCTGTAAATAACTCAATAACTTATAAAATGTGTCAATGAATTTTCACCAAATTCAGAGCCAAAACTGTATTCATGGAAGGAAATGTTTGATTCACCAAAAACTAATGGCAAATAAAGTTAATCAGTAATTTTGGGTTTTCATATGGTTCTACTTGGTAAACATAATGCATTTGTAAAGTCTTGCCTTTCTGACAGGACTTGAAATAAAAATAAGATATTTGAGAGTTTCAGAGATGGGCTTACTTGAAACCATCAACTAAAGAAAAATATCATATTATATAGTAAAAGAGCTGATGATTCTTTTGCTTTGCTTGTTTTGGGGTTATTTTTCTTTTTTCTTCTTTTTTTTTTTCCTTTTTTGGCTCTTTTTAATTCTTTTTTTAGTTTTTTTCTTTTTCTTGTATATTTTTTCTTTTACTTTTACCTAGTTCTATTAACTTTCATTTTTAATTGAACTTTTTTACTTTTCTATCCTCCTCTGCATCTTCCTTTTTTCTTTCTCACATTTTACTATTTTTAATTTTTCCTTACCCCATCCTTTCCTCTTCTATTATCATTACTATCAAACTTCATCAATTTTTAGATATTCAGTTAACTTTATACTATTACTGCTGAATTCCTTTCTATTGTTGATAATGGTATAGTTACTGAAGCTAGTAGATATTTACTGTATTCAATATTTTGTTAGTCTTTGTGACTAAATTATTATTCCAGATCCCTTTTCTATTGTTAAGGGTGGTATCATTGTTGCTTTTACTGGTTCTTATGATATATCAACATCTGGTTTGTCTTTGATTCTATTATTGCTGGAGGTTTTTGTTTTTGTTTTTGCTATTGCCAGTGGTAGCGTAATTGTTGCTGTTAATGGGTTTTTGCTGTTTCCTGGTATCTGATCTGTCTTTGTGTCATCAACATCACTGCAGTTTGGTTTCTCCTCTCTGTGTGGTGCTGGGGATCAAGGCCTCCGAAGAAGACTGGTTTCCATGAAGGCCCTAAAATACTATGCTAAGTAGGTTGAAGAGGGGTGTAAGTGACAGAACATAACAAAACACAAGGACATATCACAGAGAGACAGATTCTGACTAAAATGATCTCTATGGTAATGACAGAGCTTTTCTAACACAGCCAATCTTCAACTTGCAGCACAAAAACAATAAAAATATGAGAAAACAAGGCAACAAGATGCTTCCACAAACTCTTAACTCCCCAAAAGCTGATCTCACAAACACAAAAGGAGAGGTTACTGACAAAGAACTTAAGAACGAAATGTTCAAGATGTTTGAAGAGCTCAAAGAATAGACAAGTAAATACATGAGATATTTAGGTGAGCTTAAAGAGAACTTTATTGAACAGATAAAGGATTGTACTAATAAAATGTTTGACAAGCTTAAAGAAGAAACAAACAATAAACTAATAGAGTGAAACAAAACAAAAAAAATATGAGTGACCAATTTGGTAAAGAATCAGAAACTATGAAAAGAAAACAAGGAGAAATATAAGATATTAAAAATTCAATTGAAACCATGGGTAGCAGATTTGACCAGATGAGGACAGTGTCAGAAAAAAGGTAGATGTAGTAAATTATAAACCAATGGCAACTTAAGTATGACAAGACACCATGCAAGTTGGATCCAACAGCTGCTAGCTAACCCCAAAAAAATCAGAATTACAGGAATAAAGGAAAAGTGAGAAAAGAAATTAAAAATATAAAAAAATTATTCACTGAAATCAGCAGAAAACTTTCCAAGTCTAGGGAAAGAATTTAATATTCAAGTACAAGAGGCATATAGAACCTTAAATAGTCACAACCAGAACAGAAGCTCCTCATGACACATCATAATCAAAACTCCAGAAATTTCAAAAGAGACAATAGTAAAAGCTCTTAGAAAAAAATAGCAAGTTAGTTGTAAAGGCAAGCCTGTCAGAATTTCAGCAGATTTTCTCAGCACAACCCTTAAAGGACAGAAGAGCTTGGGGTGAATTTTTTCAAACCATAAAAGAAAACAATTGTCAACCTAGACTTCTACATCCTGCAAAATGAGCCATCAAAATTGACAGAGAAGGAAAGTTTTTCCATGACAAAGAAATCCTAAAGAAATATATGACCATTAAACCAATTGCAGAAAATACTTAAGGGAGTCCTAGATAGAGTGGAAGTCCACTAGCACCAAAGAACCCAAAGGAAAGTATACATCTATCTGGAAGAGTAGTCAATCACAAGGAAAAAGAAAAGAAATCACCACTGGAAAAATAATGCAATGACAAGATTCAGTAAACCCCCTACAATAATAATTCTTAATGTCAATGGTCTTAACTCCCCAATCAAAAGATACAGACTGGACCATCAAAACAAAAACAATTAAAAAATCCCCACAGTCATGTATTGCTTATAGGAGACACACTTCATCCAAAAGGAAGCTCATACAGTAAATTTTCACATTTTCACAAATGGAAAATGATACTCCATATGACCAGAGCCTGAATGCAAGTTATCTTATTTTCAGACATAACAGGCTTCAAGCCAGAATTAGAAGAGTCAATGATAGTCACTACTGGTAAAGGGAACAATTCAGCAGGAAGAGATAACAACTGTAAATATCTATGCACCAAATGTTGGTACACCCGACTTCATAAAACTAAAACTGCTGAACATAAAAGGACAGATAGACAGCATACAATCACAGCAGGGGTCTTCAATACCCTACTTGCACAATTAGAAAGGTCAACCAGACAAAAAATTAACAAACAGATGTCATATTTAAAAACCAGACCACTGAACAAATAGACAACATATCTACAGAGTGTTTCATCCAACAACAGAATGCACATTCTTTTCAGCAGCACATGGAACTTTTTCCAAAATTGACCATATCTTAGGACACAAAGTATGCTTAAGTACAAAAGAAATGAATGATCCTCTGAATACTATCAGATCAAGGTGGAATGAAGCTAGAAGGCAACAGCAAAAAACCCACAGAAACTACACCAACACATGGACATGAAACAATACATATTTGTATTGTTTACAGATATAGATCCCAGAAGAAATCAGAGAAGAAATTTTTTAAAGTTCTTAGAATCAAATGATAGTGAAAGCACAACATGCCAAAATCTGTGAGACACAGTGAATGCAATTCTAAGACAAAAGTTTATAGCTGTGAATACACACATTAAAATAATTGAGTGATCCTAAACTAAGATCAAAGTGGATTAAAGATCTAAATATTAAGACAGAAACACTAAACTTGCTGAAAGATAAGTTAGGTAGAACTCTTGATGACATTGGT
>NW_004624884.1:2896200-2915540 GCF_000247695.1 Heterocephalus glaber
CAATTAATATATATATAAAAATAATTGAGTGATCCTAAATAAATAACCTAATGGTATATCTCAATCTTCTAGGAAAACAAGAGCAATCCAAATCTGAAATCAATAGAAGAAAAGAAATAATAAAGATCAGAGCAGATATTAATGAAACTGAGACAAATAATACAAAAGATCAATGAATGAAGAGTTGGTTCTTTGAAAGGATAAACAAAATAGACACTATCTTACCTTAGCCAATCTTACCAAAAAAGGAAACAAAAACCCATATCCTTCCCCCCACCCCCATCCCCGTACGGACGATTGAGCTCAAGACCTTGTGCTTGCGAGGCAGGCACAGTGTCAGTGAGCTAAATCCCTGGCCATAAAAACCCATATCAAAGCAAACAGAAGTGAAAAAGGCAAAATCACAACTGACACCAGGGAAATCCAGAGGATTTTAAGAAACTACTTCAAAAACTTATATTCAAATAAATTGGAGAGCTTAGACGAAATGGAGAAATTCCTAGACACCCATGAAGTGCCATAGTTGAACAAAGAAGATAAAAAAAAAACTCTGAATACACCAATGAGGCAATAATAAAAACTACCAAAGAAGAAAAACCCAGAACCTAATGAATTCACCACAGAATTCTATCAGAACTTTAGGAACAGTCTAACCCCAATAATCCTCAAATTCTTCAATGAAATGTAAAAGGAAGTAGTATTGCCAAACTCATTCCTGGGAACTAGCATTACCCAGATTACAAAACTGGACAAAGACTTAACAAGAAAAGAAAACTACAGGTCAATCTCCTTCATGAAGATAGGTGCAAAATACTCAACAAGACACTGGCACATAGAAGGCAACAAAAATTAAAATGATACCAGAGGGCCAGGAATTTAGATCAGTGGTTCCGCCATCTGCCTCACAAGCTCAAGGTCCAGAGTTTGATCCCCGGTACCAAGAATTAAAAAAAGAAATACTAGAAATATTCTATATCCTCACCAGACCGATGTACATAGGGATATATATGTGTATGCACTTAAAATGTGGGCTTTTTATTGTATTATGATCCTTTCTAGAATCTTCTCTGGGGTGTAATAAATTCTCAATGAATGATAATTTTAATTTCTAAGAAATTGCCAGGGGTAGTGGCACATGTCTGTAATCCCAGCACTTCAGAGGTTGAAGCAGGAGGAGTGCCACAAGTTCAAGGCCAGCATGGGGTACGGAGAGTCCAACATCAGCCTGAACTGGGCCGGGGATTTAGCTCAGTGGTGCTGCTGCCTGCCTTGCAAGCACAAGGTCCTGAGTTCAATCCCAGGACCAAAAAAAAAAAAAAAAAAATCAGCCTGCACTATATAGTGAGATCCTATCTAAAAAAACCAAAGAAAACCCTCAAAATTTAAAATTTTTAAATAAAAATTTTTGATATTCATTCTGCCTTGGTAGACCTTCCTCATCCAGAATACAACCTGTCTTCCAGTCAAGTATTTATGAAAAATTCACTTCATCCTTTCTTATGAGTTTTATTAAATTAACTAAGTGCACCACCATGGGCTTCCATATGCTGATCCCCAAGGAATATGAAGGAACCCTTTCCTGATAAACTTCGCCAGAGGCACTGAGGCACTGATGACAAAGCCACAGAAGTCGACACTTGTACTGTCACTCTCCTCCTGGTTGATGCATCCTCACTTGCAGATTATTAGCACCACTTCTTGCAATAGAGTGTCAAGAGACTTCCTAGCAGGTTAAAGCTCCCTAGCCTTGTGTGGGAAAGGACAGCCTAGCACCATTTGCCAGACCTGCAACCCTATTAAACTGTCAGCATGATAAATGACAGAGAGAAGGCATCAGAACAGGGGGAAATCCATAGTGAAATGCTGCAGTGATAAAACAAGAAGAACTAAAAGTATTTAGGGCCAAGTACACAGACCATCCTTTATAATAACGTTTCCCCTTGCAATGAGAGAACAGAGGGCCTGAACTATCAACTCTGGGTCCCAGCACAAGCCAGTGAGACCCTCAGTGGCCCTGCAGCCTGATGTGTGGCTCGCAGATGAGTGCTGCACCCTTGGGCTGCCCGCTCTGCCTCCAGAGGGCCTCCTGGGGCTCAGGGAAAACACCCACTTTGTGCATACAGAGCGTGCTTAGATAGCTGGGTACTCTGTGTGTCCTTTCTGTTTACAAAAGTGAATAAATAAAATGGCACCTTTGAAATGGAAAATAATTTGGTCACTGCTTGTCAACTATGAGTTATCTCAAGAGAGAAGTCACCCAGTGCATGGCTGCCTCACGGCTAAATTTAGCCCCCACAAATGATCCAGTCTATAAACAGGACATAGGCAATTCGTTTCTTCATATCTGGGTTCTGAAATGAGTTTCAGTGAGTC
Organism: Heterocephalus glaber; assembly: GCF_000247695.1. The sequence goes on from NW_004624884.1 coordinate 2,898,574, forward strand.
TCATTTAGGAGTCTCCAGGTAATTATGCCAATATTAAAATAATATTAACTCTGGATGCAAACAGATGACCACTGCAGTCCTGAGAAACTAAATGGCTTTGAATATACCTACTCCAGGTAGCAACAGGAGAAGGAGATAAGTCCTGGACAGCCTGTATCTCTGTCATGATTCTAGAAGTATCCCTGAAGACCTGATTGTCCTACAGAGAAAGTTAATAGACATTTGATAAGAATTACCATTTATATAGTCTTTTCTTTCCTGACAGTTTAATCAAGATTAGTCAAACAGGATTAGTGGTGATAGAATGTTAATGCAATCACCTCAATAACATCATTAGGCATATCTGAGTCATAGTAATGTTGCATTCTTGGGATTTTCTGGTTAAATGCGGTGTCACCACAATGCAGTGGTTAAATGCAGCTGATAAGAACCCTTGTGTTCACTGCATGCATTAGATTAGGACATGCAATGATTTTCTTTCTGGCCTTAGGAAATGTGTTATTGGGTATTTTATTGCCTTGGAAATAGAAAGTTAATAACAATGTTAACCAGTTTGGGATGTGCTTCATTCAGATCATTACTTGGGCAGGATCCAGAAGAAAACAGAGAAACAAGAAACAGCTACATGAGAACACCCTGTCTCTCCTAATACATAGGTGTGTGATGCAATCATCCATCCATTTCAAGTGAGAAGACAAGCACTTAGAATATTTGGCAGTTGTTCTAGCTCCTCAATTTGCATGTCAGTATTTCTATTAAACTGAAAAAAAGGAAGTGAGGTCACCAACTTTAGTAAGTGCCCTGTTCTTTTTTGCGAACTTATTCAATGTGGAAGTAAATATCTGGTTATTTGGTACATTTTCCCAACTTACCTTATTGATTTTGTTGATCTCTATTATAGATTCTCTTAATAGTTTTTCCAAGAATGTTTGCCAATATATCTGTACATCACAATTCATAGTTTTAACTCAGTTAGGAAAGGGGTTGAAGGATTCCTGAAGAACAGCAGGCATGGCATACTTCCACGTGAGCTTTATTTTTATGTGGCTTCTGTTTGTCATCAAAACACTTCTCTACTACTCTGAAACTCTCAGATTTATGAGTAACGCCCTTGTAGGAGGTTATGGTCATTCACAGGTGCACATCACAATAGGATGGAAAGGTGGCGCTGTATGGTTTGAGAAACAAGGGACTGTGGCCTCATCTGGCTCATGGTACTAACATTTACCAGCTCTGGGACTCTGCAGAAATTACAGTCCTAGCTACTACTCTGTTCTGCCTGACCAGCTGCCATCACCGGGTACTTTGCTAAGCACTTCATACTTACCATCTCATCTAATCCCCTAAAAAAATCTCTATGGCTACCATTATTTCCCTAGTTTTTCACATAAGAAATCTGAGGTTCACAAAAGGTAGCGACTTGTCCCAGGACCCAAAGAGAGGAAGTAACAGGCCCAAACTGAATACTGTCCTTGGTTACAACCACCCCAGAGATGCTGCGAGAAAACAATAAGCACACTCTATGTGGAGCTATGTAGGAACCACAGAGCTGTAGAAATGTACAAGCCTTAAGTAGCTGCAAAATCATTTGGTTTCAAATGACGTAATATCCATCTGAAACTGGATTAAGCAAAAATAATGTTTTAGCTCCTGAAACTTGTGCAAGCCCCAGGTGACATCCTCATTGACTTTAGGTCTGGGTCTTCTGCAGGAACCCATGCTAGAGACCAGCACTAAATCCCACATAAAATCAGGTATATAAAATCATATTTCCCACATAAAAATCAGTTGTATAAAATGTTCGTAGTAGCAACATTAACTGCAACATTTTAGGTTTAGAACTCAAACAGATATTACAGGTAAAATATTGTGACCTTTAATGGTGATATGTCAACTTGTCCAGAGTGAGAGGGACAGCAGATTAGGAACGCACCCTCTGAGAGTGTCTGCGGGAAGTCTCCAGAGGTGATTGGCATGCAGGCCAGCAAACAGAAGGTAAGACCCACCTGATCAGGGGTGGCACCAACCAAGAGGCTCAGAACCTGGATGAGGGAAAGAGGAGGGTGTTGGTGAGAATTTGAGGAGCTCCACTCTGCTGGAATGGGTGCTTCATTTGCTGCTATGGCCTGTAGACCTCAGACTCCAGATTCTCAGCTTCCAATCAGACTCACACCAGTGACACTCCACTGAGCTTCCAAGCCTTTGGTCTCAGATGGGTTCTAAATCCTTGATCCCTCTGGTTCTAAGGTTCCAGCTTCTTGGGCTGAGCAGCTACTGGATCCTCTGGCACCCCAGCATGCAAATGGCCATCATGGACTCTCCACCTCTGATCCTGTGAACTACCTAATAAAGCCACTTGCATACCCTTGCATAATTATTTCAGTTCCATTCATTTAGAGAATCCTAACCAATACAAGAGTTTAACAGTATGTCTAGTGGTCAATCAATGCAGGCTGCTATAATATAATTCTGTGTGTGTGTGTGTGTGTGTGTGTAGTCACACACTAGAGAGTTACCCAGGATCCTCCACACACACTGTCCTCAAGCCCCTATGCCCTGCTTATTCATGAAGGATTATAGGCCTTCACCTTTTTTTTCCATCTATAGAGAAGGCTCTTTCCTCCAGATATCCACATGATTTCCACCCTCCTTTCTTCAGGTCTCTAAATAGACATCTTCACTGCCTATTTCTTAGCACTTATTTCCATCTTACATATTATATATTTATTTGGTCTTGTTGCTGTCTTTCTTTCCCTTGTGGGAACCCAAGTCATACGGGGCTAGGGACTTCAGCTATTTCATTATAACATGCTCAGCATCTACAATAGTATTTGGAATACTGTTGAGTAAATAATTCTTTCTGTCTTCATTCTTTTTTATACTATTGATATCATTTATATATCAAACCAAAGTAAATCCACAAAATAATATTTAATATAAGTACTGTGTTTTATATATATATATATATACATATTTTTAAAAAATATTTCTGTAAATCCTTTTCAATCTTCAACCCTTAGTTTCCATGTTTTCTTACTTATCAAAATTTTTTATTTTGCCAATTCCTTCTGTTTTGCCAAAGACAGAACTTAGACAGAGGCAGGATGAACCAGACTGAAGAAGTTTAACAACAAGCAGATGAAGAAGGCCTGCTGGTTGGTCAGTAAGCCAAGATGTGGATATCTGAGCCCAGGCCAGAGTTGATGTGGGGAAGGGTGTGAGAGGAAAGTCTGGTGTGTAGTCCAGACCTGGCTAACCAGCTCACAAGAAGAGTTTGGAGATTGAGGACCTAAGATGGCTATCAAATCAGGAAAAGCTCAGGCCATCAGTGAAAAGGTCAGTAACCTCTGGGAGGCACAAAGGAGCATCTTTGGAGACTTGTCATAAAACTAGCAAAGTGCTAGGAAAAACTTTCAGCCACTGAGCCACATGAAATGCCAAGGAAAAATTTTATTATTGAAAAATTTAGACTCGAAGGAGAGATGTCAGTCACTGAAACACACTTGGCTGGCCAAGGACTGTCTAGGGGGAGGTAAACTCCCAAGTACTTCTAGGGAAAACAGTGCCAGTAGCCTGAGTTTGTCCTTCCAAAAAAAGAGCTACAGATGCAGACTTCTAGAGTCTAAAGCACACTGAAATCAGGTGAAAAAGGCAGGCTCAAAAAACAAACAGTAAAAAGAAATCCAAAGACCAGATGGTTTTCTAATACTTGAACTCTCAGAATCCCTGTCCACCTGTGTTTCCAGTTAGGGAAGCTCCAACAAGACTCTTCAAATAAGACAGAAGGGCCAAAGTAAAGCAGTGATCATCTTTATTCTTTAGGCTCAGCAAATCAAGGCAAGCCCTTTTGTATCTCACATGTTGTTGCTTATCTACTTGTTCACCTCATTGCTGTAAGGCACGGCCAGCCCTATACTCTAAGGGAACCTCGTGGGTGACTTTGACATATCCTGCAATCTCCTGCTTCTTCTCCCACTCCTGGGTCATGTGTGTATTCAGCTGCACAATGAAGGACCCCAGCTTCTCCTACACTTACGATGTCAAGGTTAGAGACAGAATTAACACAGATTCCAGCTTGTCTTCCTGGGTTCCGGTTCATGCTTATTGGATTTCAGATGGTTCTTGATATCCCCTGTCTTATATTGTGAAGGAAAAATATGTTCAATGAACACTAGTTAAAGAACAGTAAGGCAGACTTTATTCAGAAGGACTGTCACAATAAGTATACAAGGAGCTATAATGATGGGGCTTCAAACTGGGAGAGGTAAACCCTAAATACAATAAGGAGAAGTGAGAATTTATAGCCAGGGAATGGGGACAGGGGTCAGCAAATAGAAAATTATTAAGAAAAAACATCAAAGCTGGGGATTTAGCTCAGTGGTCCCACCGCCTGCCTTGCAAGCGCAAGGTCCCAAGTTTGATCTCCGGTACCAAAAGAAAAGAAGAAAAAAGAAAAAACATCAGGGAGAAAAGTGGTTTCTGGATAAACCAACCTAATGGGACAGTCTGCTGAAGTCACATGAAAGTGATCAGACATCACCTGTGGAATGGCAGGGCATGAGGTACTTGGCCAGATATTGAAGGCACACAGATATGAAGGATGAAGAGTCTAGACAACTGATTTATCAGAATTCTTGCTAAAATTATACAGTGCAGACAAACATGAAAGCCCCAAAATCAGGGCCTAATTGAGAAAGGAGTTCAGATGAGCCTGATTAGAGTGTGATCAAGGAGATAATATTTGCCAATATTCATCTTCCTTTCCAACTGCCTGCTCATAGACTTCAAGATCCATCACCACATACAAAGACTGTTAACCAGCTCCCACAATTGCAGAAGGTAAAATCCAGATTTTAAGAAAATCATACCCGGGCCGGAGATTTAGCTCAGTGGTTCCACTGCCTGCCTCGAAAGCGCAAGGTCCCGAGTTCTATCCCGGTACCAAAAAAAGAAAATCATATCCTATGTATACAATCATGGAGCTGTATAAACACACATGTATACAGGAATATGCCTGTGTATATATACATATTATATATAACTAGGTGATGTGTGTGTGTGTGTGTTCTAGTGCTTCTGTTTCTCTAACTGAACCCTGATTAGTATAGAGGGTTTGGGTGGTAGAAAAACTGACATTTTCCACGACAATCTACTGTGTCTCAAAAACATTAAAACTTATATATCATGAAAACCTAATATAATCTAATTAACATCTAATTTAAGTACTAGTTCACAGCCATAAGATTAGATTTATAAACAAAACTACTAAGTACAAAAGGAAATCCCTAACAAGAAAAAAAAACTATGTAAAAACTGAAAATATTTACTCTTAATGAAATAAATTCTTACCAGTGGGCCTGGAGGGCTATGCTAATGGATTGTTTGACATTCTTTACCACAGGCCCTCTTATGACCCAACAGTAGATTTTCTTGAACATATCAGTTTCAATAAATCTTTGAATTCTGTCATTTGACACTAATTTTATAAGTTCTATTCCTAAATAGTCCAATTAATTTGTTGGAAAGTTGAAGCATATTACTGCAAAGAAAACAAAAATGCTGCCTTTACAGTTCAAGTTATTAGCTTGGGAAAGTGGAGTGCATCAGTAATTGAATAAAAAATAACTATAAATATTTAGTAGTTTTATATCCTGCTGCAACTCTGCATCCATCTGTCATACTTATAGATCCAATAACTATCTAAGCTGGACTGTGGGGTTTGCACAAAGCTCTGAATTATTTATTTCACAATAAAACTATGCCAACATCTCTGGAAGGCATATCTGTTGGTGGTAAAGTTCCACAAATGTACATTTATAGAAAAAGGAGGAAAAAACAAAAGCAACTGTATATTCCTCCCATGTTCTGAATCAAAGGAAAATACTCGGTCTGTTGAGAAAGTTCCAGCCTTCCTACCAAATTCTCAACAATGTTGTTGTCCATAAAAAAAGGAGACACCATATTCAGATTTCCAATCTGGTAGCATGGTCAAAGCAATCGTGTGGATGCCTGCATTCTCTTTTACGATAAGGATATTTGCACAAAAGCAAACATTAGCAATGAGTGTTACAACAAAGTCAAATGCAATTTAAATTGTTATTACCTTTATGTACATCCAAGCAGAAAAGAGTTAATAGGGAAACACTGAGGTGCACTTTGTCTTGTAGTTCAAAGATCACAGGGCCAGGGATTTAGCTCTGTGGCACTGCGCCTGCCTTGCAAGTGCAAGGTCCTGAGTTCAATCCCTGGTACTGTTCTGGAAATCACAGAAAGAAATACATGGAGATACAGAATTCAGGTAAAATAATAAAAGTTTACTTGCAAGCAGGCAGGACTGCCAGAAACTGGTCTGGTCAGTGTCAAGGCTGCATTCTTTGTCCTTCACCTTTTTATACTTCTGTTAGTCATTATCTCATCCCTAGTGGTCTTTGTTGAGCAAACACAATTCCAGTTTCTGCTTAATCATTAAACACAGGTGGTTTCTATCACTGATTACAGTCCTAAACACATGACAGTTAAGGTACATATATCACAAGTTTGCTCAAGGATTGCAACTTTGTTCTTCAGAGTTAAGATGTTATCTATAGTAGAGCTATAGGGCTGGGGATTTAGCTCAGTGGTTCCGCTGCCTGCCTTGCAAGTGCAAGGTCCTGAGTTCAATCCCCGGTACCAAAAAAAAAAAAACTATAGTAGAGCTACAGATCAAAGGAGCTATATATTCTTCACTTTAAACAACAAAAGCAATGAGCTAAGACAAGTTTTTAAAGGGATGCACTAGCTATATTGCTTCTACAACTACTTTAACAGTTAGTCTACTATGCTACTTTAAAACTTTTCCCCATCAGTACCAAAAAAATGTAGTTGAAAGAACAGAGAAAGAGGGGCAATTTTGTGTCTTTGGGATATGGCTGTTGTATTAGTCATCTAAAGCTAAGAACAAATTAACCCAAAAACATAATGGTGATGTAACAATAATTTTTAGCTCACAATTTTATATGGGTGGATCCAAACTTTGAAGTGGTTCAGCTGAATGGCTTTAGCTTGAATCCTCCATAAGGGTGCAATTGGACATCCCCTGGGACTTCAAGTATATGAGGCCATAATAGGGCTTGAGGATGTGCATCCTGGGTACCAAATTGGACTTGGCTATCAGCAAGAGGCCTCAGTTTCCCTGCATGTGCGCCTCTCTATGGGGCTGCTTGAATGTTCTCACCACAGCATGATAGTTGGCTTCCCCCAGAGCAAGCAATCCTTGAAACCAAGAGAAGTTGGAATTTCTTCTACGATCTCATGTCAGCAGTCATGAACTATGATGGACACTTGTTCTATTGGTCTTAGAGGGGAAGGCTGATTCTGTGTAGGAGGCATCTACACAAGGGTTTGAGTGGCAGGGGGTTGGCATCTCTGGGGCATCATGAAGCCTGGTGACCTCAGTCCTCCTGCTACTCTTCTGCAGTTGGCAGATTGCATTACATCTGTGACAGTGTTTCAACTGCTTTTCTGGCTGTGCTGAGTTAGAAAGTCCAAAAGTTACTTCAAAACTACTGCACCTCAGAGTATCTTTACTTGGTGTGAATGCCAGCAGCTGAAAGCAGGAGAGCTCTGAGGTGGAAGAGTTTCCTACTCTATTTGGAGTTAGTGGCTACAGAAAATAGCAGTTAAAGAAAGATGCTTATCCAAAGTGGAATCTTTAGAGAGAAGAAAGTCACTGTAAAAAAGACAATGAGGAGCAGAGCACACAGGAAAGTACAAGGACAGATAGAAAATCTGAAGAACAGGGAAAGGGGTGTGGAAAGAAAGGAAAGCAAGGTTAAAGTATGTGAAGGAAAGCCATCAGATCCTACAAGGCCCAGGAACTGACAATGAGTTGATAAGGAGACTTCATACCCAGACCACCCCACATGGCCTGAGCACAGATGACCAGAGATAGGACACAAAGTGGGGCTGGGAGGCTCACCCAGCCCTTCTGCCAGGAGAATGGGTGACCCCTGCTGAGGAGGACTTGTGACCCAAACCAAGCCAGACCCTTGACAGAGCACACCTTCAAAAGCAATTGTTCTATTGCAAAGTAACATGTGTTGAAAATTCATACTGTACAGAAATAATAAAAATAGAAAGTAGAAATTCACCACCCCCTAAAGATAACCACATAGAATTTGTATACTAGATTGTCCTGTACATATTGCATTTAACTTACTTTTTTCACACAAATAGTATCACATTCACATTTTTTTATCGGTCAGTAACTTACAGATATGCTTCATTCTTTCTATGTGTCTTGGTAACTTATGATTAATATAAGACTTATTTAACCAATCCCCTAAAAAGGGATATTTGAATTCTTTCTAATTACTCACCACAACAAATAGTGCTTAAGGAAATATCTGTATAAATATCCTTGCATAAGTGTGGAAGCATTTCTATGGAAAATTCCCAGGAGTAAGATTACTGGATCAAAGAATATTCACAATCAAATTTTTGTAGATACTGCTTTCCTGAAATGTTATAGCAACTTGCATGTATGTGTTTAACATTAGGTGTCTAGGATTAATTAGTTCATTGAAGAGAAACTTTTTTATTATTATCTACTTTTTCTTCTTTGTAAGAACCTTTTTGGTCTATGTCTTATACTCTGAGTAACTACTTTGAAGATAATGATAAACAGTGTATTAACTAGTGTTATTCTCTTATTATTTTGTTGTGAAATTTTTGTAAAGCATATAGCTCTTTAAAAAGTCAGATAAACAAGGCATTATACTTAATCAGGTAATTATGCATGTGTTTCTAAATTCGAGATGTACACATTAAAATTCTCTCTGCTATAATATATTTCAGTCCAAAAGATACAGTGCCTCCTTGACTTTCTCCTCACTTTTCAATTTCCACATTCTTCAGAAATTCTTTCTATCAAGAAAAAAGTATCTGATGAGTCATGATCACTTTAGTGTGCATTGACTTCATTTGTGACCTTTTATGGAGTATTTGTGTTTTAGAACTGCAGGCAGAGAAAACTAATTTATGATGGTATTATTTCTGATGGATGTGATGATGTAGATGTAAGGAAATAGAAGGGGAGATGGAAGTTGCTAAAGACAACAGTTGCCTAGGAACTATCCAGTAAATGAGTGGAAGATGTTTCTATCCTCTCTTGGATGTCTGGTGACATAAGTTTGCATTTCCAATCAATACACTACTATCTATTATCAAATATTTATAAAGTTCCTCATAGACCCAACAAGTTACTACCCACCAGTCTTCCTGTTATCCCTGCCCTTTCTCCCCCTCCATTCACCAGATTTGCAGAGATTCAAAACAAACAGGGGAGCACAGCTGTGCCTCTTTCTGAATCCATGTCAGAATCACACTCTTAAGTGTGCTCAACCTCCCCCTGGAGACCACAGGAAATCCCTCCCAGATGCCTTCATAACAGAAGTGAAAAGGAACACCACTTCACCAGGAACTCAGGACTTGTGAATAGGTGACCTTTTCATTTAGGTCAATCTCCAGGACAATAAGAATGTTTTTCATAATATTGTTTTCTTCTTGAAATCCTCTTTGCACTTCCATTTATCCATTAATTTTGTTACCTTAATTTTAGGTAGACATTGATACACCTATTCAATATCCGTTTGTCTCTCCCTTAAGAAATTACCAACACCTCATATCTCCTTCCCCTTGAATCCCATCCAACTGCACCCATGCTGACAACCACCACCAGCAACTCTTACTTGGTGAGAAGGTGGAGGAGTGGAGGAGAGAGGTAGAGAAAGAGACAGAAATAGAGAAGTGGACTCTAAGATGATCAGCTCTGTAACTGTGACCTGGCTAGCCCAGATGCTCAGGAGTGGACTGACCAGGATTCTTGTAGAGTGCTTCAGCCCAGTTTAGAAAATTAGCATACTCAGTTGCAATATTAAATAATGACTCATTCTGAGGTGGCAAGGAAGGGAGGTATTCACTTCCGTTAACAGGACAAAACAAGTCCTCTTCTTAGCAAATAATGATTGTGAGTAGCACTCAAAGAAGCATTATTTTATTACCACTGATTTCAAAGAATGTGGGTTGGAATAGCTCCCTACTATTGGATGGTCCCTATCTTACATTAACACTAATAATCTTTGTTCTCTTTGAGAGTCACAGGTTACTTGGTAAATAAAATGTATGTAATTTTCATATACAACTTCCCTTGGAAATCATTAAGCCATTATTGTTTGCTTGCCTGTTCATTCAACACATACTTCTGAGAGCCTATGTTAGAACTAAGTGCCACTGTGGGAGCTGTCCTGGGTGCTGAAAGATACAGTACAAGCATAAGAGAACATGTTTTTCCTCTTCCCTTTTAATTAATAAATTTTATTTTTAGAGCATTTTAGGTTCAAGGAAAAATTGAGTAGAAAGTTTATAGAAACTTTATAGAGTACTGTATATCCTCTGTCCCCACACATGCAATTAACAAGAGTTCTTGTCACTCCACAAATCACAAGCATTTGATACTAACAGTGCTTTGGATTTGTGAGCTTTAATGTTGAATATCTTTTCATATGCTTCCTTGCTACCTGTATATCTTCTAAGGTTAGGTTTCTATTTAAGTCTTTCATCAATTTTAAACAGTTTTTTCATTTTCTTATCATTGAGTTTTAAGAATTTTGTATATTTTGTGCATTGCTCCTTCATAAGAAATGTCTTTTGCAAAATTTCTCCCAGTCTTTGTCTTAAGAAGACTAGACTTCAATATTTCCTGTCTCCTACATGGAAGAGCAGAGCTGGCAATAGATGGGCATTTGTACACCATAGGTAGGGTATGCTCCCACAAAGCTCCAGAGGGTTAGGTTGTGATAAAATGGTTTTTCCTAAAGACTGGTCTTGCTGAGAACATAATGTTGTGGCATATTTATAAATGGCTACTATTTCCTTCTTTCCAGAGGCTGAGGTGAGTTTTCTCTAATACTCACTGTGAGACTCTGGTGGAGGTCATAGAGATTAAAAATCACACATTAGAGGGGTCTTTCTATGACTGGGTCCCTCTGGAGTTTTTAAGTCAGATTTGTGCACATCGAAAAGCCACCAATTCACTAATTACAGTTCAGTTTTCTGACCTCAACATTGACTCCCATGCACATTTCTACTCTGGTAAATTGTGATTCACTCTATCTGTCTCTTCAAGTTGGGGGGCCATAGTTAAAACATGACCTCACCTCTCTGTCCAATCTTAGAAGAGTTGATTTTCCCAATTGTTCAATTTCTTTTGCTTGTCAAGATAGAGTAGCACCTCTGAGATTCTTATATGGCAGACCCAAGTTAGAAGTTGACACACTTTTAAAAAAATACTTCTCAAATCCAATAAGGGAAGAAATAAGTTTATCTTTTGTCAAACTCGTAATTATCTAGTATAAAATTACAGGATGAGGAAAGGATGGTAGTGCTACAGGCAACAGATTGGAAACTGGATCCACAATTTGTTGCTGACCCTCCTACAACAGCCTATAAATGAAACAAAATTAAGATCACAATAGAAAAGGTCCAAAGGGGTAGGGGAAATGGGAGGGAAAGGAGAAAGGAAAGAAGGGAAAGGAAAAATTATGAGAAAAGAAAAAAATGGAAACAAAGTTTATGTAAATAGGGAAGGGTAGAGGGGGTGAAGGGAGGACAGGAAATGGGGAAAAAATAAGAACAAAGATACATCATGTACAGGTACAAGCACCCAATAATAAATGTAAACATATTACATACCTAAAATGTACCCATAAAAGAATTTAAGCAAAAAAATCATATACAATATTGAATTACAGGAAATTACCAATATTCAACTATTTTTGTCCTGTAGAAATGTTGGTTTCAAAACCTCAACCTAACAGTTCACTCCCAGGGGACCCTTTCACATTGGCTCTTCCTGACTGGATTTATTTTGTTCACACACCTTTCTCCAAGTGCCTATGCAGCCAGGTGAACTAATCCTTACTGGTCTCTAGATCCTGGGTTACACCAAGCTTTGCAGAGCATGCAGAAGTCTCCTTGGCCCCTAGAAATACAGCACTTCTACCCACCAACCATCTAAAGTGACAGAAAAACATTGCTCAAATCCCTGCCTCAACTTACTTGAAATCTCTGAACAAGATCTACATATGCAATCCCTAGCCAGTCATACTGCTTTCTCACTCTGCAACAGCTCCAAAGCTTCCCTGTAACATAGATTGTTTATTGTTCATTAGTTTTTCACATTCATGCTTTTCAGCTTATGTGGGGCACTAAAGAATAAAAAGTTTCTCTGAATAAAGACATACTGTTAGTAGCATATTTCCTACATTTTGGAGGACTGATTGACTTGTGCCCAAAAGATGTAACTAGTATTTGTCCTGTTCTCACCTGAAGCAGGCATCAGTTAAGCCCTGCTGTGATTCCACAGCAGCCCTTCAGCCTCCCCTTCTGTCTTGCTGAGCTGAGAAGATTCAACTCCAAAATGAGCCACAGACTTAGAGAATAACAAGAAGTACAGCCAAGTGGCTGGACTTGAGAACAAAAGAAGCAGCCCAAAGCCTCCAACTTTAGCTAAAGGATCAGCAGGTATAACCTTCCCCAGAGATACTTCTCCAAGTGACACCCCACACAGAGCTAGCCAGTAAGAATTGAGGCCCCAGGAGGATGGTAGCTATTAACATTTGACTATAATAAAACCTGCTTTAGGGGTATTTCTGCTTCTCAAAGGATTAGGGCCACAACCAGAGGCTTATCCTGGAGGGAACCAAGTTGTAGAAGCACTTGATCTCACAGTCTCACCTCCAGAACTTCTGACTGGTGACCTTTGGAAAATTTTTGCCCTCTTTTCTGAGTGACTATGTGTTTTTTTAAGTTTTAATTTTGAGACAATTATATATTCTCTTGCAATTAGGAGAAATAAAAGAGAGCCCTTTACTTGGTTTTCCCCAAGGGTAGCAGCTTACAAAACTGTAGGTGAAGGTCACACCCTGGATATTGACTTTGATAAACTCAAGTGCAGAAGATGTCCATCGCTGTAAGGACCTCTCACTGTTGGCCTTGTATAGACATGCCCACTTTCTTCCTGTCCCCTTGCCCTCCTGCAGCCCTTGGAAGCACAAATCTGTTTTCCATCTCTATAATTTTGTCATTTCAAGAGTGATACATAAGTTGAATCATACAGTATGTAAACTTTGGGGATTGGCTTTTCAGATTCATTTTAATCCTCTGCACATTCATACACATTGTTGCATGTATCAATAATCAGTTTCTTTTTATTGCAATGTACACATGTACCAGAGTTTGTTTAAGTATTCATCCTATGAAAGACTGGGTTGTTTGTAGTTTGGAGCTATTAAAAATAAATATGCTATAAACATTTGTATATAGGTTTTTGGGTGAAGATAAGTCTTATTTTCTCCCAGATAAATACCCTGGAGTACAACTGCTGGGTTGTACAGTTATTGCATAACTGGGGGGGGGGTGCCTAAATTCTTTTATTGGTACATTTTAGGTATACAATACATTTACATTTATCATTGTGTACTTGTACCTGTACTTGATGTATCTTGGTTCTTATTTTTCCCCATTCCCTGTCCTCCACCCCCTTGCATGAGTGGTTTCTAAAGAAACTGCCAAACTATTTTCCAGGATAGTTGGAACATTTTACATTCCTACTAGCAATTTATGAGCCTTCTACATAGGCTGATCGGTATTAGGTATTCCCAGTATTTCTTAATTAACGATTCTGGCAGGTGTACAGTGATATCTCATTGAGAATTTCATTTTCATTTTCTTAACTGCTAGTAATGTTAAACATCTTTTCTTTTCATGTGCTTACTTGCCATCTGTGTATTCTCTTGGGTGAAATGCCTCATTGTGTTGTTTGCTCATTCTCTAACTGAATTGCTTGGGGGTGTTTTTCTGTTGTAGTTTGAGAGGATCTTTTTATGTATTCTAGATAATATTCCTTTAGTTGATATGTGTCTTGTGCATATCTTCTCCCAGTCTGTAGCCTGCTTTTTGTCTTTTTAACAGAAACTTCCTAACAGAGCAATTTTTAATTGATAGCTTAATTTATTAATTTTTCCTATCATGATCCATAATTTCAGTTTCAAGTCTAAAAACATTTTGTCTGATCCTAGATCCCCAATACTTTCTCTCATTTTCTTCTGAACACATTTTCTGCTTTAGGTTTTACATTTAAATCTGTGGTCCAAGACAGAAAATGTTTAGATAACAAGTGTTCTCCAATGTAACAACCTAGTCATGTCAGCAACAGCCCAGTGGAAAGCATAGACTTTGAGCCTCACTAGACAAAATGAGGAACTCTAATTCTCCTCCAGAGTGGTGTCAGACACGGCTAGGTTGAGAGCCTGGATTTTAATCCTTGCCTATGATTGAGGAGCTTCCTTTCCCCTCCTCCTCCCAACCCTACTGTGTCAGTGGGGGCCTTCAGGGGATCTTTACTTCAGACCCCACTGAGCAGTAGGGCTCAGCTCTCTTCTTCCCCCCTGGGGTGGTATCAGAGAAGGTCTAGTGGAGAATCAGGACATTTATCATCACTACTGTGAAAATGTCACCTGCACTGGAGTGTCAGTGTAGACCATGTGAGGAGCTGGAACTTCTATCCCATGCAGCAATAAGAAGCCTCTTTCCTCAGGTACTGTCTGACCCTGAGTGGAAAATATTGGCTTCTCCATCCTGCTGACAGTAGTGAAACAATGTTCTCCCTTCCCCTGTCAGCATGATGTCAGATAAAGCCAGTTAAAAGAAGAGATTTAAGTAAGATCCAGAGCTCCAAAACATAATTTTAAAATGTCCAAGTTTCATTAGAAAAATCACTTTTCATACCAAGAACAGGGACGATTTCAACCTGAATAAAAAAGACAATCAAAATGTATTACTACAAATATGATAAAAATGCTAGAATTATCTGACAAATATTTTGAAGCAGCTATGCTAAAAAGGCTTCAATGAGCAATTATGCTTGAAACAAGTGAAAACATAGAAAATTTCACCAAAAAATAATAGAAACAGAGAAATTTTAAACTGAAAACATAGTAACTGAAGCAAAAAGCTCACTGGATGCATCTAGCAGCAAAATGTAGGAGACAAGAGGAAAAGATCAGGGATCTGGAAGACAGGACAATAAAAATTATCAAATCTGGACATGAGAGAGGAAATCAATTTTTTTTAAAGGAACAGATTCAAACTTTCAGGAAAAAAATGTACTGAAATGTGAATGATTTTGAGGTGTAAAAATTGTGAACCACTGCAAGGGTAGTGGGTATGGACTGAAAAACACACAATTAGAAGCTTGGAAGGTGAGTTTTCATTTTCCCAACTACTATGTTCTCCTCACTGGCTGATGAAATAAATTGCTCTATTACCTTGGTCTCTTTTTGTCCCATGAATAAGGCGAAAGAATTAACAAAAGGCAAGTAAGCAAACCAAAAGAGAATGGAAATAACACTTTTTGTCTCAAATATAGCACCCGAGTTTGGCAGAATTGAATTCACTAGAAAAGAATCCTTGGCATTCAGGATATGACCCTGTAAGATCACTAACCACTGAGGAATTTTTCTCACATTTGTATCCAATGCTTTACAAATCCATTAGAGCCCACCACTTCTTTAGGAAACACACAGACTTGATGAGCACCTCCTACCAAACTTCCTTAAGCAATCTATTGCTGTAACATCCATAGTTGCTGATAAAGTTAAAACATGAATTATGGAAGAGAGAAAAAGACACTATCGAATATACTTTCTCTGAAAGAAAGCCACACATCACAAAATGTAAGAACAGCATGAAACAAAGGCTCAAATCCAATAAATTAAAAGTTCCTTCTGGAAGCACAGCACTGAAGATGAGCGAATCCCCGGTACATTCCTCCAAACCTGAGCCCACAAAGGAAGATTTAGAATGGACTTGGCAGCACCAGCAGGAGTCTACATGATTGTTTTTTCCTTAACAAAAACAAGAGGTATTTTTGAAAGAACTTTCAACAATCTGCCTTTATGTGACTTTTAAGAGAGGTTATGTTTTATAAAGAGAAATTGAAAGATTAAGTATTATTCTGCTGTTAAAGAAATAGAATTTCCTCTCTAAAACAGTGGTGTTAGCACAACTCCCTGTGCGGACCATTTTCTTCTCAACTCTAATTATACATCTGGAATTCAGAGAAAATGGAAACAAAAAATTTCTGGAGGAACCACAAGAATTGTATCACCTTCCTTGACTCTTTGCTCTCCTGTGATGGTTGAGTTTCATACAGATTTACATGAACAGACCCAGACTGAGGGAAATTTATTCTTGGGGATCTCTGGTATCCAACTTCCTACTCCCCTCTGCCACCATCAACATTGCCTATTACACAGTGTGCCATTAGCCTCATATCTGTTCCTGCCCCACTTCCCATGGTGCCAGAGTCCAACTTCTACTAATTAGAAATTCCTGGCAAAGTCCAGATTTCAGATGTGTCACTCCACTGTCCTAGGCAAAGTTTCCTATGGTCTCCTGCTCCGAGGTGCTGTGGCCCATTACCCAGATCACTAGGGTAAGGGATGGAAGGGTACATAAATGTGTTCTAGGCTGCCAGCACCAAGGAGCAAAGTGGCCCCCAGCACTGAGGAGATGAGCTTTCCAGGCTGCCATACCACAGCCCCCAGCACCAAGAAGCAGAGACACCCCCAGCACTGAGGAGGAGCATTCAAGGCCGCCATACCTCCACATCCAGCACCAAGGACCAGAGCCACCCCCAGCGCCAAGGAGGTGAGTCACGTGGGCGCCAGCAGCAGGACACCACCCCCCATTCAAATGAGAAAACACAAAAACAAATGTCAAAACCACACTCCCAAATCACCTAAAGGAACCCCAAAGGTAAAGGGGATGGAACAATCTGATACTCAAACACTTGGACTCCCTGAACTGACAACAAAAGAGGATCTGGAAAAAATGAAATCAGAAATAATTTTTCAGATAACAGCAGA
>NW_004624884.1:2919885-2933722 GCF_000247695.1 Heterocephalus glaber
TGCTCCACTGCTGGTGGGAGTGTGGACTGGTGCAACCACTGTGGAAGTCAGTATGGAGATACCTCAAAGAACTAGGACTGGAATTCCCATTTGACCCAGCTATTCCCCTGCTGGGTATCTTCCCCAAAGTGTTAAAAGTATCATACCACAGTGATATATGTGCACCCATGTTCATAGCAGCACAATATGTAATAGTTAAAACTTGGAAGCAGCCCAATTGCCCATCAACTGGGACTGGATAAAGAAAATGTGGATAAAGAAAATTTTTTATAAAGTGGCATACTACTCAGCCATAAAAAATGAAAAATTAGAGACATTTATAGCTAAATGGATGCACATTGAGGTGATATTCTTAAGTGAAATAAATAGGACACACATGTGTAAATACTGAATAGTTTTTCTAGTGTGAGAAACAAAGTGTAAATAAGGACTAAAAGATATAACAGATAATGTGAAATAGAAAGAAAAGGGGCAAAGGGGAAGGGGCAGTGGGAGGGGTAGGGGAAAGGAAAGAAGGGAATGGAATTAATATGAGAAAAGGACAAAATGGGAACAAAGTCTTTGTAAATAGGGAGGGATGGAGGGGTTGAAGGGAGGGCTGGGGAAGGAGGAAAAATTAAGAACCAAGAGAGATTATGTAGAGGTGCAAATTTCCAATGATTGATGTCATTATATTGTACACCTAAAATGTACCAATAAAATAAAAATTTTTTTAAAGTAATCAAAAAAAAAAGGGTGAAAAAAACCAACTGTAAAATCAACTTCAGAAAGTTGATAAGGCAAAGTCCTCTCCTATTCTGGGATTTAGTAGAGTAAATTTGTTATCTCATCAGAAGACCCCATAAACTGATGGACAGGACATTACTGACAACACAGTCCTCCTGAGTAGCTACACTCTATGTGGAGACTGAGCAAGTACTTGGTCTCCTGACTTAATCAGTAGAGGTTTGAGTCTTGGACACTACTCTTCTCCTTGAAAATTAGAAAACAGAGCTGAAGGCAGTTAGGCGAGTGGTTACGCCAGCTGCTGCAGCTGAGCCTGAAGATAGCGTTTCACCTAATCCCTACTTCCTTTCTCCTCCGTAGATTAGAGCCTGGATGGCACAGCCCCAGGAGACAGTTACATTGTGTATCCTTCCCTGTTCCCTTCCTGCACATGCCCCGATCCTGAAACAATCACGCTATGTTCCGCCTAGGCCACATAGGCCATATAGCACTATTTGCCCCGCCTTCTCTTCCTGTTTGCCTTCCACTATAAATAAAGAGTGCGTGGTGCTCCAACCGACCATTAGCTCCCGACAAGCTGTGGTTCCACCTCATCCCAAACATCAAGAATAATCTTGTTGTCTTCATCGTCTTTTCTTCATCTCCCACCGCTCTCCCCAGCTTCGGACCCTACACTTTGCAGGTCGCGGCAGTCGGCCTAGGAGGGGCTGGCAGAAGATGCCTTTCTGCTGTGTCACACTGCCATTTGTTTGAGGAAGGTCACTGGGTAGAATCTCATTGAAATCAACGCAGGTGGCTTAACTCAAAAATTGACAAAATGAAATAGAGCCAAGTGGGGAAAAAAATAAGGGGTTTTAGACATAGATAATCGATACTCTATTAAAATCTTTCTCTTAAAATTGCATTAAGTACAAAGAATAAAATTAATCAGGAAGAAATTACACTAATTATCTGTCATTGCATGCACCTGGAACGAGAAGTAAAATCATGAGGTGAAAATAAAATTTAAAAATCTTAACAACCTGAACATATCTTTGTTTAACGAATATATTTTGTTCTAGTCACTAAGAAATTGCCCTCACATTTCATTTATATCATTGTTTTAATTTCTCCAAATTCAAGTAAAAGTCCAGTTTCGCTAGTGATGAAAGGTCACAGTTGCATTCTGACAATAGATAACCAAAATATGAATTTAATGGATGAGGACTTTCATGTCCAAACCCCAAGTGAGGCTTTGACGTGTCCTTATCAACTCATTCCCTGGG
The DNA here is from genome assembly GCF_000247695.1 of Heterocephalus glaber. The sequence goes on from NW_004624884.1 coordinate 2,921,877, forward strand.
AGGTTTACAATGAGGGTATTCCCCAGACATGGAAATTTCTATGCCATCAGTCTCTTTCCAAGCACTGCAATGAGAGCTTTTTTTAGGTCAAAGCACCAACTACATACAGATGAGTCACGTTCTCCCAGGAGCTTCTTGTCTCCCTAATTATTGCGTGTGTTTGATCACTGCAATTGTTCAAGCACTGCAGCAGCATGACATAAGCTGGCCTCAACTTTCTTTGGGGCCCATGATTTCAGATGGGCTTGCTCCACTTACAGGCTTCACTCTAGCTTGTGCAGGAGAATGGGAGGGAAGAAAGGCTGCTAAGCCTCCCCCAACTCCTGTTTCTGCCCAGGGGAGATGGGAACATTCACAGCAAGTGAAGGCCAGCCTCAAGCTCTGATGGGGAGCAGTGAGGCTGTATCTTCCCAGCCCTTCCTCCCTCACTGTCAGGTCACAGTGATCTCGTCGTGTCTGTTCCTTACAAGCCCGCAGCTCGTTCCCACCTGTGGCCTCTGGATATTCTGCTCCCAGATCTTCCTGTGACTGTTTCTTCTGGTCATCTGGGTCTTAGCTCACCTGGCATCTCACCAAGGAGGGCTTCTCCACTCACCAGTGTAAATGAACAATCCCCACATTCTTGGGTCAGGGCCCCCAGAAGAAAACCTCAAGACAATTATTCAAGAGCAAATGACTTCGAAGGACATTATCACCTCAGTGAGATCCCACAGGAGCTTGGATGTGAAAATGAGGTCTGACAGTGTCTGAACTCCAGCCAAGGAGCTGAGCTTCCACATCCCTGCATCAGTCAGTCCTTGGTCAAGGCTGGCAGAAAACAGGGAAAGGTGGACATGAACCCCAGGCACTCCCCCACTGCACTCGCCCAGGATGTGGTTCCAGCACCCAAAGGAATTCTCTGAAAAGAGTCACGGGCGTGGGCTGTTGGGGGACAAATGCACTCAGGAACAGAGGATGGGCGTAAAGACCCAACGAACACAACAGCTCCACTTGGCTCCAAACTCACCATTCTCAAATACATACCCTGGGTTTCTCTCCTGAGTGCACTTAATGCTCTCTGAAATTGTCTTATTTACAAACTTCTCTATTTATTGTCAGTCTTCCCAACTACAAGAAAGGACCCTCCCTAGTTCCCCTTCCCATTTAAACATTCTCTTCCCATGTCCCAATATCTGTTATACATTTTGGTCTTTATTTACACTTTTGGCTTCTCACACCAGAGAGACAATGCGATATTTACATGTGTGTGTCCAATTTATTTCACTTAAGAATATGGTCTCAAGATGCATTGATTTACCTAAAAATGCCAAAAGTTCATCCTTATTTATGGCTAAGTAGTACTCCATTGTATAATAAAATCATGTCTTCTTTATTCATTCATCAGTTAATAGACATTTGGGCTATTTCCAAGATTTAGCTATTACAAATTGTGCTGCTATAAACATGGGTATGCATATATCATTGTGGTATGATGCTTTTAACTCTTTCAGGAAGGTACCAAGAGGGAAATAACAGAGTAAACTGGAACTTCTAATCCTAGAAATCTCCACACTGATTTCCACAGTGAGTGCACCAATCTACACTCCCACCCACTGAAGAAGGTTCCTTTCTCCCCATAGCCTGACCAGCATTTGTTTTGGTTGATTTCTTTTTTGTTTGTTTTGTTTTGGGGTTTTTTTGACACCTGGGATCGAACTTGGGACCTTGCACTTTCAAGGCAGGCGGTGGAACCACTGAGTTAAATCCCCAGCCCTTTGGTTGATTTCTTGATAGCTATTCTTTCTGGAATGAGATGGCATCTCAGCAATGTTTTAATTTGCATCTCTTGAATGATCAGTGGTGTTAAACATTTTTTCATATATTTATTTGCCATTTGTATTTCTTCATTTTAGAAGTGTATATTCATCTCAGGTGCCCATTTTTGGATTGGGTCTTTAAATTTCAGGGGTCTGATTTTTTTCAGTTCTTTATATATTCTAGATATTAGTCTTTTGTCTAAGAAACTGCTGGCAAAAATGTTTTCCCACTCAGTGTGTTATCTCTTCACTCCGTTGGTGATTTCTTTTCGCTGTGCTAAAGCTTTTCAATAAGATGAGATTCCAATTGTTGATTCTTTGTAATATATCCCATGTGATCGGGGTTTTGTTCATAAATTCTTTGCATATACCTATGTCTTCAAAAGTTCGACCTATTCAGATCTAGATTTTCTGTTTTAATATTTAGATCATTGATCCATTTTGATTTTAGTTTAGTGTATGATAAGAGACATAGATCTAGTTTTAGTCTTCTGCATGTGGAAAGCCAGTTTTTCCAGCACCATTTATTAAAGAAGCTATCTTTCTTCCAATGAGTGTATGTGGCCCCTTTGTCAAGGATAAGGTAGCTGAGTGTGTTTGGGATTCTTTCTGCATCTTCTAATCTATTCCACTGAACCTTGGGTCTGTTTTTTTTGTCACCACCGTGTTGTTTTCATCACAGTAGCTCTGTATTATAATTTCAAGTGAGAGATTGTGATGTCTCCTGCCTTGCCTTTGTTGCCCAGAATTATTTTTGCTATAGTAGGTCTCTTCCAGTTCCAAATGAATTTTAGCAATGTTTTCTCTAGTTCTGTGAAGTATGCTATTGGTATTTTGATTGGGATTGTATTAAATCTGAATAACAATTTTGGGAGTATGGTCATTTTCACTATGCTGGTTCTTCCTACCCAAGAGCAAGGGATATCTTTCATTTTCTGATATCCTCTTTGATCTCCTTTTTAAGAGTACTGTAGGTTTAAATGTGTAGGTCTCTTACTTCCTTTGTTAGATTGATTCCTAAGTATTTTATTTTTCTAATGCTATTGTGAATGGTGTTGCTTTCCTAATTTCTCTCTCAGTGAGTTTGTTATTTGTGTATAGGAATGCTTCAGTGTTCATTTTGTATCCAGCTACTTGACTGAATTTGGTTATTAAATCTAGAAGTCTTTTGATGGAGTTCTTGGGGTCTTCTATGCAGAGTATCATATCATCTGCAAATAATGATAATTTAACTTCTTCTTTTCCTATCTTTATTCCTTTTATTTCTTTCTCTTGTCTAATTGCCATGGCTAATGTTTTCAGAACTATATTGAATAGGAGTGGGGATAGTGGACATCCTTGTCTTTTCCTGATTTTAGGGTGAAAGCTTTCAGTTTTTGACCATTTAGTATGATGTTGGATGTTGGTTTTTCATAGATGGTTTTTATCAGATTGAGATACAGACCATCTATTCCAATTTTCTTTAGGGTTTGTTTGGTTTGGGGGGATTTGTTTTTTGTTTGTTTGTTTATTTTTTGTTTGTACCAGGGATCAAACTCAGGACCTCATGCTTGCCAGGCAGGCACTGTGCAGCTGAGCTAAATCCCCAACCCTCTCTAGGGTTTTTATCATGAATGGTTGTTGGACTTTGTCAAATACTTTTTCTGCATTTATTGGGATGATCACGTGGTTTTTGTCCTTGGCTTTGTTGATATAGTGTGTTATATGTATTGATTTGTGTATGTTGAACCATCCCTGGATCCCTGGAATGAGTCCTCCTTGGTTGTGGTGTATGATCTAGATTAGCTGCATTCTGTTTGCTTATTGTCTTTTATTCCTCATATTATTTACTAATTGAGTTTCCCATATAAGAGAAACCACGTGATACATAAGCTTCTGTGTCAGATTTACTTCACTTAACATTATGTATGGCCTTAAGGTTCATTCGCTTACCTACAAATGTCTCAAGGTATACCATTCTTTATGGCAGAGTAGTATTCCTTTGTCTGTAAATACCACATTTTCTTTATCCATCCATCTTTTGATGGTCATACAGACTGCTTTCAAGATTTAACTATTAAGAATTGTGCTGCTGTAAACATGAGTATGCATGTGTGCATGTGGTATGGTATCTTTAACTTTTCTGAGAAGATACCTAGAAGAGACTAGCTGGGATAAATGGAATTGCTATTTTTAAATTTTTAAGGAATCTCCATACTTATTTCCATAGTGGTGGTGTCAGTTTACATTCCCACCAACCATGAAGAAGAATGCCTTTCTCCCTGCAGCCTTGCCAGCATTTGATATTGGTTGATTTCTTTATAACAGCCATTCTTTCTGGAGTGAGATGGAATCTCAGTGTTGCTTTAATTTGCATTTTGCAAATGATCTGTAATGTTGAACATTTTATCATGTGTTTATTGACCATTTGCACCTCTTCCTCTGAGAACTCTATTGATTTTAGATGCCCATTTTTAACTGGGTCTTTAAATTTGTCGTGTCTTATTTTTTTTAGTTTTTTTATATATTCTAGATAGCAATACTCTGTCTGCGGAGTAGCTGGCAAATGTTTTTCCAATTCTCTAGGTTGTCTCTTCACTCTGTCAATGGTTTCCTTGCTGTGCAGAAGCTTTTTAACTTGATGTGATCCCATTTGTTGATTCTTGGTATTATTACTTGTGTAACCAGGGTTCTGTACAGAAAGTCTTTGCCTACACCTATGTCTCCAAGTGTTTTACCTATTTTGTCTTCTAGCACATTAAGTTTTTCTGCTATAATGTTTAGATCTTTGATCCACTTTGATTTTAGTTTAGTGCATGATGCAAGATATGGGCATAGATGCAATCCTTGGCATATGGATAGCCAGTTTTCCCAGAACCATATGCTAAGGAGGCTATCTTTTTTCCAGTGAAAGGATTAGGTACTTTTGTCAAAGATAAGGTAGCTCATTGTGAATGGAGTTGTTTCTGTGTACTCTATTGTGTCCCACTGATGCACATTTCTGGGTTTTTCCCAGTGCCATGCTGTACTTTGAAGTACACTATAGCTTTGTAGTATAACTTGAAATCCAGAATTGTGATGTTCCCTGCCTCACCCTTGTTGCCCAGAATTGCTTTTGCTATTCTAGGTCTCTTCTAGTTCCACATAAATTTTAGGATTGCTTTCTCTAGTTCTGTGAGAAATGTTATTGATGTTTTAATTGAGATTGCATTAAATCTGTATACCAATTTTGGAAATATGGCCATTTTGCCTATATTAGTTCTGCCTATTTAGGAACAAGGGATAGCTTTCCATTTTCTGATATCTTCTTCTGTCTCCTTTTTAAGAATGCTATAGTTTTCATTATAGAGGTCTTTCACTTCCTTGGTTAGGTTAATTCCTAAATATTTCATTTTTCTTGATGCTATTGTACAAGGTATTATTTTTCTAATTTCTCTCATTGAGTTTGTTATTTGTGTACAGGAATGCTATTGATTCAGTGTTGACTTTGGTTCCCTGTCTTTCCCCTCTGTTTAATTATTTGCCTTGCCTGGTGGCTTCTTTCTATTGGTTTCTTGGAATTCTGGTCTTCTTTATCTCTTTCTAAAATATCCTTCAGAACTTTTTGTAGAGTTGGTTTGGTGGTCATGAATTTCTTCAGTTGTTCTTTGTCATGCAAGTATCTTATTTCTTCACTGATTTTGAAAAATAGTTTTGCAGGGGACATTAATCTGGGTTGGAGGGTGTTTTCTTTCAGGACTTGAAATACTTCTCTCCAATCTCTCCTTGATTTAAAGGTTTGCATTAAGAAGTCTTCTGTGATTCTGATGGGCTTTCCTTTATAGGTGATTTCTTTTCTCTAACATCTTTTAATAGTCTGTTCTTGTGCTGAATTTCTGGAATCTTGACTATTATATGCCTTGGTGTAGATTTATTTTGGTCATGGCTAATATGCCTTACTTATCTGTATGTCAAATTATTTTTCCATGTTTGGGAGTTTTCTGCCATTACCTCTGTGAATAGGTTTTTATTGCATTTGTGCTGTCTCCTGGTTTCTCATTGACTCTGATCAATCTTATGTTCTTCTTTACATCATCTTGCACCTGTTGGATTGATTTTTCATGGTCCCTTGCCATTTTTAAGAAATCTTTCTTTCCATGACCCTTACTGCAATTCTATCTTCTAGATCTGATATTCTGTCCTCACTTTGGTTTAATCTGTTGCAAATACTTTCAATGGAATTTTTAATCTCCTTGATATCTGTTTGAATTTGTTTCATGGATCCCATTTCTATCCTGTGTTGGGCATTCATGGTTTCCATCATTTTCCTAAGCACCTCTATTTTTTTATGTGTCTACACTAGAATCATTGAGCAAGTCCTTCATTTTGACCATCATCTTTTCTTATCTGAGAGATTATTTCTAATCTGGTTTTCTCTATAGGCTCATTCATCTAATTTTTTTACTTCTGCTGCTACCATTTCAGAAAATTTAGGTAGGTGGCTTCTGATTTCCTCTATCTCATTCTCCCCTGGACTTGTCCTGGGTGGCCTGGAGGTCTGGATTTGCACTGTGCTTCTGTGTCTTGTCATTTTCTATTTTTTATTTAATTTGTTTTCTGTGTTGATCTTTGTAAATTTCTTACGGTAGATAGCTTTAACACCAGTATTGAGGCTTCTCTAGGCAATGTCTATTCCTTAGAGATGTCTTTTAGGTGTAGCTAGCTCTTGGTCTTTGTGTCTGTCCTAAGATCTTACCTTCCCAATTTATTAGGGATAAATTGGTTTATTAGTTGCTATCTATTTGGCTCAGCACTCAGACCTTTGGTATAGGACAGTACAGTGAGGGTTATGGCCCCAGCCAATCACAGTGTTTTCATACATGGGAGAACAATTGATTATAACAAGTATGACATCCTGGCTAAAGGAGTACCATTAGCAATAATAATAGCATCAAGTACAGCCTAGAAAATGACAAGCTGTAGTAATTATTAATTTGGTACCTTTAACCACAGGAGCAAGATCTACACTTATATTACAAAATCCAACATAAACTAGGAAATTGTATGCATTGAGTCTCCCCTTAGTAGAGTGACTTTATCCTGTGGGGGAGGGGGCACTTAAGAGGGACAGGGAACAAAATAGAGTGATAAACGGAGAGAAATATAGTAGAAGCAAGGCTGAAAGACAAAAGGTGACCATCAAAGCTTTGGGAAAGTGCAGAAGAGGACAGGAGAGAAAGAATAAAGGAGAAAGCAAAAGAACACCGAAGTGGACCAGGAATACTGGAGACTATGTTCTCTGACATGAAAATATCAAAAAATCAAGAAAAACAGTTGAGAAAAGAGAGAAAAAAAAAGATGAACAAAATACAACAAATAATAAAAGTGAAAACCTAAGCAACCAAAACAGACAGAAAAAAGAAAACAAAATAAAGAAATTTAAAAAATAATAAATTCCTCTGGGGCTCACAGTCCTGTGGCTGTGTCCCCGTCAGAGCCCCAGTCTATGCTGGGTAACCCACCAGTCTGCAGCAGGATTAGTGCCGGGTGTGGGGTTGATCTTGGCCTCTGGATGTGGGAGTTGGGGCCAGTCTTTACTCAGCAGCTTTCTGGATGACTCCCACATCTCCTTAGCCTGTCTGTCTCTGCAGCTCTCTCCCAGTCGCTGTAATCCCCTTAGACAGAGACAGCCCAAGAGTGCTCCCAGTCCTGTGTACAGTTGGCACCTCCCAGTCCTTCCACAGCCTCTTGGGCTCTGCTCCTCTCTCTCCTCTCATGCCGTGAGGGTTGGGGGGATTGCTGTCAGGTGACTCACTGCCCCTGCTGCCACTGCCATGTAGTCAGCCCAAAGCTCCTTGGTCCCACTTCGCTCTAGTGGTGGGGAGTGCTGATTTGCCACTGACTGCCCCACTGTGGCCCAAGGCTGCTTAAATCCTGTGTCTGCATCCCTCTCTCATGCCACTGGTTGCAAGACAAAGGTTGTGCTGTTCTTCTCACTACCTTCACTGTCACTGCTGCAATCCCTAGCCTTATTATGGCTGGAGGTTCCATTTAGCCACTATGGTGCAAGGCAAAAAAAACCTAGCAGTCCATTGAGGAGGAAGCAGCTTCTTGGACACTCGCTCCTGTGTGTGCTTGCCAGACTGCAGCATCTCTGTTTGTGGGAAGGCAAAAGAGACAAGAGGCCTTGCATCCCAAATCTATCCTGTGTAGCTTGATGTTACCACACTATTGCAGTCCATCAGTGTTTTGGGTACTTCCCAGAGTGCCATTCCTGCTCCACATGCAGGAGGCAATCCCACAGACAGCCCTGTGGGCTGCTTCACTGTTTTATAAAGTCTCATGCCTATGTTTTGTTTGATCTACAAGTCTCTTATTTCAGATTAATTTTGGCATCAGGATGTATGTCCCTCCTTTTTTTCCAATTTTTAGTTGATTTTCTCTGAGTAGCTCCAACATGGCTCCTCCTCTATTCAGCCATGTTGAACCCTCCTCTTTCTTCCTTTTATCTGTCCATGCTTTCTCAACTTTTTAAACCAAAATGTGAAAGGAGAATCAGTTATTTTTAGTTACTCTTTTGCAGTACCAAATAATCTCCATGGACTATTCTGACATTGTTAAGAGACTAGTTTGTGATGTGATAAAAAGATCATGAGACAGGTTCTGGTTTAACCTCTGTCCCCCATTAACTGGCTGGTGGGAGAGAGGTGATGGGCAGGATGAATGGTGATTAGTAAACTCTGAAACATTAATCTCTCTAGTCTCAGCTTCCTTATCTGTAAATGCATGCTAGATGTCTCCAAGACCCCTTCTGGAGCATGAAGATACACATTTTGTGTAAAACCAAGCAGTAAGCATGTTATGTCTCATATATCAGAAGGAAGCCTGTATTAAAAGGTGCTAATGGATAATTCTCCTGCATAGAGAAATAACTCTCTGGATTTGAAATGTTTAACATTCAGGCTGTCTTCGTTGCAACAAGTATGTGGCAAGAACTCCTCGGCCAGAGGGCTGCATGGAGGCAGATACACTAAGCATCTGCCACCTGCTTGTACACAGCTGTAAAAGGGCTGACTCTTGCTCCCTAATGAAGCCAGGACCTCCTGAAAAGCTCCCTCATCACCAACCAATAACAGATCTTTTCTCTCATTGGATGATACCTGTGGCAGTGACTGAGCCGGTAGGGGTAGAAAGTCTGATGCTCCTCATTAATCACTCCCTTTCTCTCTGACTCCTAAGCCAAGTAAGAAAAAAGACACAGAAGAGTGATGTAGGCTCAGTGCACCCACTTTATTACCAATGAAGTAATGGAGAACAGGGCTGGGATCTGCAGTTATAGCTGGGCTCTGAGTCCTTTTCCCCATGACTGAATTACCAACCGCACACACAGCTACCCAGATGAGCTCACTGCAGGACAGATGGGTGGGGGGGATCAGAAAGAGAAGGAAGTCAGGGTTCCAGCAAGCTCACAGCCTCTCTCAGGGAGGCATGAGTGAAGGTGCTAGAGGGAAGGCAGAAGTCTCCTTCCCATGACTTCTCCTTCTTGAATCAGATGTGCCATCTTGAAATAAGACGGGTGTCCTTATTTTGTTGACTGCTGAATCCTGAATCCCTAGGACTCAACAGATATCCATTGAAGAATGAATGAACAGAACTAGGAGAACCAGGAAATAGTGGTTTCCCTAACTGTAGGGTTCCTTTGAAATTATTCTTACAGCTCAGTTAGCCACCCATTTGTCTAATAGAAAGACAAATATTCAGATATGAAAAGCAGTACTGGCTGATCCTTACTGAAGATTGTCTTGGTGGCTTAAAAGAGCATAAAAAAGGAGAGTAACTTAAGGCACTCTAAGGGGACAGTGTAGGCAGAGACTTATGGGATCCCAAGTCATGAAATTTAATCTAGGGCAGATTTAGACAAAAGGTGGCAAATCTTAAAATCCTCTGGGCTCTAGTTTTCTTCTCTACAAAATTGCCCCTACTAGTTTTCTGCTCTTTAGGGTAACATAACAATGACTAAGAATGACTGTTAGCAGAATAAGGATATCTGTCCATCATCTCTAAGGTTCAGAGCCCCTAAATTCAGATGGGGTTCAGTTTATTGTTATTGACAATATTTGGCCAACTCCATATGTCTTGTTTCTTTCACAGACGTAAACTAGACAAATTCCTATAAATTCACAATATTTGGTAATTTGTTCCTATATTCCACATCCTTTGAACTCATTCAAGGAAGAAAAAAAATCCAATTTTAAATTAATATTTTGATTTTGAAAGTAATAGTTATTATTCTTAATATCTTAATATCACAATTCTTAATATCAAAAATAGGTTTAGAAATGTTTAAATTAGATCATCAGCATGTGTACTTGGAATAAACATTAAGAACTCTGAAAGTATCTCTGCAAAGATATAAATATTATTACATTTCAATTTTTTTCTTTACTGAATTACAAACATGCTGAATACAGGCCTCCAGTTAAGCCTTCTCACTTTTCTTTCCTTAAAATTCTGCATCAAATAGGTACTCTCCAAAGAATACTCGGCATATTCATTTTGCTTTCTCTTTCAGTAGTTTTAATGCAAAAAAATGGACTGTTTGCTAAGCATATAGCACACGATAAAGAAGCTAAAAGAAGGCAAGGATCAGATATTTTTCTTTCTAACAAAGTCTGTCTCTGTACTCTCACCCCTTTGTCTGGCTAACTCACAAAGAATACGGTGTACACAAGGTGATCAGAAACTACCGTGAATGTTTAAATGTTTTTTAAATGTGCTACAGTAAAAGACACATTGCCATTAGTTCCCCTCAAAAATACACACCCCTTGCTTTGAACACACTTATCCCATTGTTCTTGCCACTTTCTGAAGCAGCTCTGGAAGCCCTATTCCATGAGTGTCTTCAGTTGAGTTGTCCTGGCTCCCTTGATGTTCTGAATCCATTCAACATGTTGACCTTTTATGGTCATTTTAACTTTAGAGAAGAGCCAGAAGTCACAAAGTCTCAGATCCTGTGAATAAGGTAGATGGGGACCCATTGTGAGGTTTTTATGAACCTATTTTTCTATTGTATGACACTTGGCAGTAGCATTCACTTGAGTCACACTTTGTAAAAACACACCTGAAAGAGAACTTCCAGAATGATTTCAGAAAGTGGCAAGAACAATGGGATAAGTGTGCTCAAAGCAAGGGGGAGTGTTCTGATGCAGAATAATGCCAATTGTGTCTTTTCCTGTAATAAAAATTTTAATAGACTTTGTGTAGATGGGAAGGGATCTGGGAATAGAGGGAACAGGAGGGAATAGGATGGGGAAGTAAAAAGGATAAAGATGCAATATATATGTATGGTGTAATTCCTCACAATGAGTGTATTTATTATGTATCTCAAACATAAATTAATTTTTAAAATAATGATTCACCATATTTTTATCACACTTTCTACTATAAATATATAAACTGCTTGGCAACATGCCTGCTCTATAAAACGTGATCAATAAATGGTGCTTAGGTTAAATATGTTAAGGACTAAGAAAAGTCCAGTAGGTTCCACAATTAGGAAAACATTCTTGAAGGGTAGTTTCAGTAGAAAACAGGAATATAAACTAGCTACAAGAATGTCTGGCCTAACTGTGAAAGCCATCCTGCTCCAGCATCCTGCCTTGTGCATCTGTTGTTCTACGTAGAGGCAGAAAGGGTGTGAATAGACCAGAATATGAAGTCTGCCTATTTTCTTGGGTCAAGGCTCAGTATTAACCATCATCCATTGAGCCAAAGTATCCCTTAAGGGAGTTTAGATCTTATTTCTTGAAATTGGCCACAGAGCAATTCTTTTTTTTTTAATTTTATTTTACTGGAACATTTTAGGTGTACAATATAATGACATTCATCACTGGCAAGTTGCACCTTTACATAGTCTGTCTTGGTTCTTATTTTTCCTCCTTCCCCTGCCCTCCCTTCAACCCCTCCATCCCTCCCTATTGACAAAGACTTTGTTTCCATTTATCCATTTTCTCATATTAATTCCATTCCCTTCTTTCCTTTCCCCTACCCCTCCCACTTCCACTTCCCCTTTGCCCCTTTTCTTCTTATTTC